>JAQIVE010004011.1:0-15392 GCA_034698285.1 Sminthurinus bimaculatus | reverse complement strand
CGCAGAGAATAGAGACAGACAGACAGAGAGAGAGAGAGAGAGAGATTGAGAGAGAGAGAGAGAGAAAGAGTGAAGAAAAGGAGAAGGCTGGCTGTTCTCCAGCGATCAGCCTCAGCGATACTATAGCCGTAGCACGCAACAGTGAAGGAGCCAAGACTCCCCAACAGCCGTCAACCAGCCAATCCACATGGAGCGAACAACAAGAGAGTCAGCAACCGAGTCATGATGATGATGCAACACAAAGGCTATTGTCTCCCCGCCGAACAATAGTCAGGCCAAACTCTTCCTCCTTTTGTCATCCTCCGAGCCTCCACCAATCACCGCCCGCCTCCACTATACACTTCTATCACTATAGTCTCGCTCTGCTCTCCTGCACTTGCCTCAATTCTCACCTTAACTCAACCAATCCTCTGCAAAATACACCTACGCTCAACGCTATTATTTAGTAATACTATCCTTGTACATACTTTTCACACCTTCTGTCTTTTGTCCCAGTCCCTATTTAAGCCTACTCCTTGATTTTATCCTAGTTTTCCAGCAACGGGATTCTCCATGTTATTCGTTATGAGGAGTCCTCATACACAGTCTTTTTTTTAAAAATATTTTAAAAAATTACAACAGTACAAAATGCCTATGCATTCAATAGGTATTTTATTAGCCTGCATAACATGTACTTTGGTGTAATACATAATATATATATGCAATTTATGTGTGTATATTAAAGTATATTGTACTTCTGCGTATATTTAAAATGTGTATGTTGTCTTTTCGTATATTTTTTTTGTCTCAACAATCTTCATGGCGGGTCTCCTCCTTTCAAACTATTTCGTGCATCTTCCTCTGGTTGTGTTTCCTTTTCTTTTTCTCATTATTATTTCTACTCTTATTTCTTATTTCAATGGCTGTGTGATCGGGAGCGTATCGAAGGAAGGAGCGACTTCCTTGCCAAGAAAATGTTTTTTCTACTCCTTATCCATCCTCTTTCTATATTATGCATGTGTTTCTGTGGTCCTCGTATTCATCATCTTATACGGCTTTGACTATATGGACTATATGGTTCGAAGAGAGAGGCTATCAACGGAGCATTTTATTTGAGAAAAGATACACTTGTGTCTTTTTTAATGTGGTTACAGCTCTCGTCATACACTCGAAATTATTACTAGTATTATTATCATTCTTATTGCTATCACCATTATTATACCATATTATCATCATATCTGACATTCTGATTCCGATGCACAACCAACGACTATAAGTTCAAGAATGATTTTTCTTCTTCTTGCTCTTGAGACGGAGAAAGACATAATGTACAATGTAAATACATACTCTCTCTTTGTCCTATTTGTATGAGATTTAATATTATGTCATAGAGAAGGAGACTGCAAAATACCACCAGAGAATTATTATACTAGGTTTATGTATGGCACATTATTACACATACAACCGGTACATCATGCACGCTATGCATACATATGCAAGCTGAATATGAATGTAACTATGTATAATAATATGCACGAGTATTTCTGTTTGACTCCTCAGGCCGATTCAATTCCTATCGCATGTTGGCCCTTCTACCACAGAGATAATAAATAAATTCTGTTTCTTTTTCTAATTTTTTTCTCTTCCACTCTCCTCCACTCCTTATCAATAATAATATCACTATAAAAATAAAGCACAAGAGTTTTAATACTGCTGTAAAAATATGAAGTAACTAATAAAGAACGCGCATAGCTATACATTATACATAGTAAATAGTACACAATAAAAAATATTGATATACCGTATAAGCTCATTTAGTAGTACTGTATCATTTCGTTAACTTTTCGTCGTAGAGTATAATATGTAAATGTAATGCAATCAAACGGGAAAATCCATGACATGTACTACTACTTAAATCTGTACTACTAAATGAGTTTATACGGTAATTGTGCCTCTCATCTGCCTATTTATCGGAAGGCCATTGTACAACGTCTCGTTTGGTTATACATATTACATATATATAAATAAATGTATATAAATGTACTATATGTGTACAGCATCTTGTGTTATGTGCAAATGCCTTAGTTTGAGTGAATGACATGGATTATGTGTGCATATGTGTATGATCCGCTACTTGTCAGTCTATTTTTTAGTAAATAAACTCAGCCGCATTGATAACA
The DNA here is from genome assembly GCA_034698285.1 of Sminthurinus bimaculatus. Classification (NCBI taxonomy): domain Eukaryota; kingdom Metazoa; phylum Arthropoda; class Collembola; order Symphypleona; family Katiannidae; genus Sminthurinus; species Sminthurinus bimaculatus. Next base: position 13,233 of record JAQIVE010004011.1, on the reverse strand, counting down.
CACCGAGAGCAAAGTTGGTTGATATTTTTTAACTGGATGATGAATCTCCGTCAGTGCACCACTTGAGATCTTTTCAGACTCACTCGCGGAGAAGATTTCTTCCATTCTTTATTCTTACACACATATAATATTGCCTCTCGCTGATGTCTCCACATGTTATTCCACATCCTACATCCACTCATACTCACTGAGATATATTATACGCATCTACAGTTTGCGGGACTGTGTTTAATGCACAATATCATGGCTGGTGGGAAGAAAAGGACAAAACAGTGCCCACTTTGTTTGTTTGTAGCCTTCCTTCTTCTCTCTGCCCTCTGCCTCTTCTGTTTGTGATGAGCTCCTGATATGACCTTTAAAAAAAGGTCTGTCGTCCATCCATCCACTATGGGCACAAGATTGCTCCCTATACATTATATTTCTGTACATAAAGGCATACAGTTTCTGAGGGAAATTGTATTGTAAACGTCGTCGTCCTGCGGCCTCTCCATTTGTATTCTCTACAAAGACGGACCAATATATGTGTGATTCATATCATCACAAACAAGTCAACTGTATCTCTCTCTCTTTCTTTCTTTATCTCTCTCTCTCTCTCTCTCTTCGTGCTCTGTGATCAAGTGATGGACTCCTAACTCACTCACTCACTCAGTCTTGGAGAATCGTCCATCTTCCTCAACTAGATAACTCACTGTTCCCTCTGACGAGAGAAAGAACAAGGAGCGACCATCACATTTTTTCGGGTCTATTCCAGCGTACTAGAATATTTTATATAGAGTACATTTTACACATTATACAGCTATATGTGCACAAAGTAAAAAAATATTAAAAAAAATGTTGTGCCCTTTCATCCTGTTTTGTTTTGTTGTGCGTTCGGGCGGACGGAACATCAAATGAGTACGCAATTTCTATTCCACACAGACATGCAGCACGAGGACAAGTGGTACACAGTGGACACAAAGCAGAAGTTATACGCAGCCCATACGTTTCCCCCTTTTTCGGCCACACAAAATGAAAGGGAAGAAAAAAGAAAAGTATCTTATTATTATTTCAATATTATCATTATTATCATTATTATTATAGTTTAGTAGCATTTCTGCTCCTCTCAAGGCGACGTCTACCATATCCCAAATATGTATATCATGCACCATCGCCATAATGATCAAGAATTTTTGGACTCGTACATTTATGTATGTACGTAGGGCCCGGCACATGAAATGCATTTCAGTATGAAGGAAACGAGGTAGAAGCAAATAATGGTTGCAGTATGTTATGTGTTGTCACAAATGTAGGTGCTATACTAGATTTCAGGTCAATCCATTCACGGATAGAGAAATGAGAGAGAGAAGAAAGCCACAGATATTTAAAATTTCCAAAACCCCAACTTTTGTTTTTTGCTTTTCAGTTAGTCATTACAAGTTTAAACATTAAACGGGAAGTCGCAGTAAACAACTATTGGCCATGGAAAAGGTAATTTAGTTGCCGGTCCAAAGGTACCCTACTCAAAAATATCCGGCGCCATTTACTGCATTTTCTGACGAAAGGTTTGAAAAAAGGCACTTTTCGGGTCTTGGACATGTATTTCTTATGGGACTTTTGCGACCCCACTTTCACTCCATTGGGTTTCTAAGTTTAATCGAGTGCCAAAATTTTATTTGTTGTTCGATTTTCAAGAAAATTACATCAGCTAAGAGCCGAATAACTACAGTTTACTGTGCATGTACGCTTTTGAAAAGATTTCCGGTTTCAGGTACCGATAAGTAGACCTCGGAAAAAATTCGGATTTTTCGGTTCTTCTCTCTCATTTCTCTATCCGTGAAGGGATTGACCTGAAACCTAGTATAGCGCCTACATTTGTGACAACACATAATATAATGCAACCATTATTTGCTTCTACCTCGTTTCCTTCCTACCGGAATGCATTTCATGTGCCGGACCCTACGTATATGAATTTATGTGCACAAAGGGAACATCCTTCGATTCAGGAATCATATTTATATGTAAGTTGTAAAAAAAGTACAGTCATCAGGATGAAGAGAGATAAAAAGGTAGGAAGAAAGAAAGAAAGAAAGAAAGAAAGACATTGTGGGATGATCGTGCTTACATATTTAATAGAAGTGGGTGCGTGCATGTGGCAGAGAAATGTGTGGTAAGGGCTGCTTTGGGAGTCGATGGTTTTCCAATAAGCCTAATGGAAACTTATCAAAGGGTTGATAAATCTTTCAATATATCGGGATAGCAGGCGGAAAAGAAATTCGGATCAAGTCAAAAAACACACCTCACACGATATACCTATTAGATGATTTCTCTTTTCTCTGACTTCCTCCAAAACTCGCTCCATACAGTCTCCGTCTCCGTCTATCCTCCATACACACATATGGGTATCACCATCATCATAATAATAATATGTACTCAACATAATCATATGAGTGCATCATGTCATTGTGCTTCTTGCTTTCTCTCTCTCTCTCTCTCTTGCTCTCTTTCTCTCTGCCTGTCTCCCTGATGTATCGAAGGGCATTTCAATTCACATTTAACTCTTGTTTCTTTATGGATTTGCGTGCATCCATCTCAAGGGTCTTATTTTCTCTCTCCTTCTCTCACTCTATTGATTCCACACAGGAGAAATAAAACACCAAAAGAAAGAAAGAAAATGGAAGAAAACACAGAGAAATAGGGGGGAAGGGGTTGCAGGAACCGCAATTTTTACACTGTAGTTATGTATGTGGTTGATGTGACTGTGCTGGCTGCTGGTCCATCTCATCTGGTGAATTACTTTGTGACTTGTGGTTTGGCATTCAATACCTTTTGTTCCTCTTCCAACAAATTCAGAAAGAGTAGAAGATTCAAGAAATGTTTTTCCCTCCCTTTTTACGGTTTACTCTTTTCCTTGCGTGTGCAAAGAAAAGGAAAGGGATGGCTAACCGACTTGTTTATAAATATTCGATCCCTACGCACGCACATACACACACACACAAATAATATGCATGGAGGGAGCAAGAAGGAGAGAAGAAAAGAGGTACTCACATGGAAGATGGCTTATCTATACCAACATCATCATCATCATCATCATCATCGCGGAGGATTTTTAAAAGACGAGGAGCCCAATCGATATCTTGACTCCGTTTCCTTCCTCCATCTGCATCCTCATATTCTTCCTCGTACACCTCAACTTCCAAGACCTAAAATCCTAATAAATATGTCTTCCTCTTTCCATCGACTACTCCGCCCCTCTCCGTCCTCTAAATATCTACAACATGTGTGTATGCTCATTCATTTATCCATATATACTTGTCCAAGAGTTGCTTCTCCTCAGATTTGTCATGTACATACATACGTATTTATACAATACATCTCATCCCATCCTCACCTTCATCTTGAGCCCATAGCATGCCTTTTATTATCCCAATTCAAATTTTCTTTTGGCTTTATATATTATACAGTTACATTTTCCTCTTTCGTGGGGAAACTATGTAATTTTTAGCAATGCTATTGTATTGTCTCGCTTTTTCAATCCTCAAAAGTTTTTCGAGGATTTTAATACTCGAGTTTTTTGTGCAAGCTCTTACATGTTATCAATTCATGTTCTGTCTTTATAGTACGATCAAAAGCCAGATGAATGACTAGATAGATATTTATAGTCAGATATATGCCAATGTTGGTTATAATGGTGTACGTACATGGATGGAGGCAAAAAGATATACTTTTAGGTACGTAAATATAGAAGAGGGAGACGAAAAATAAGGGAGAGAAGATTACAAAGCAAACAAAAGTATTATTTAAGAGACAAGTTATGTCGATTCATCGTGTAAAATTAATTAATTAGTGAATGGATTTCGAGGGGAAAAGATGTCAAGTAGGGAACCCAAAAGAATGTTATCACATCATTATCAGTACTTACACATTGTCGTCATAATGATGACGACGCTGACAAAAAGAACCAAGGAATATTGTACACATAATAATGGCATTGTACACGATCAAGTCATGAAATCAGACCGTCCTCCAATCGTTTCGTCTTGCAAAAATGTATAAGCATATATAATATGTATTTTGTATACTTTATAAAAGTTATTCAACCCAGTTCAATGCATTGTCCTGATTCCTTGACTGTGGAATAATCAACCACCATAACAATAATAAGGTTCTGGTTCAAGAGATTCATTATTATTTGCATTTTATATTACATATACCCCTGTATATGTATGTAGTGATATTACCACAATGTTGTCAAAACTTCTCTTTCTCATGCAAACAACAACGACGACGACTACGACAATACTACAATACTAAAGCAGAAGAGAAAGAGAATAAAAGAAGGAGCGGAATGAAATGATGATAATGGTGCTGGGGCTGTAAGTGTGGATGGAGTTGTGGTTTGAGAGTAACCGTAAAACTTGAGGACATGAAGGGAACAGCAAAACAGGCGGTCTACTGCTGCTCCTCATTCATTAAATTACCTCGTGAGACTTGAATAAAAAACGAGATCATAACAGCGAGTCTTGATAGAGAAGAAAAAAAAGGAGGAGAGAGAGAGAATTGTCTGCATGTATTTGAATGTATGCATGTACTTATGAGTGTTGTTTCCCTATAACTATGAATTTCATGCGTAGATTCTCCAACTAGTGCTTTTATTACACAACCACTCAGGTCTAACATTGAAAAGTTGTGGTGATGGTGGTTGACGTTCATATCAAGTGATTTTTATCCCGGTTTTCACCTTCTACCCCTCTCATTCTTCTTCTTCTTCCTCCTCATCCTCCTCCTCCTCTTCTCCTCTTTCCTATAATATGTAGTCAGAAGAACTTGTTTTTCAATGAGAATACCATATGACTGTACAGAGAGAACGAATAACGTGTAAAAATCAAACCATTGAGTAATTTTGGACATTTTTTACCGGCAACGTAACTAACAAGTAACACTTCTATAATGGACAAACCGGCTTCAGGTAAGGCTCTGGAAGGTCCTTTTTGGGTGCTCTGAGTGCCACTAAAAATATTTTAGCCCCAATTTGGCTCCCCCCCCCCTATTTCGAAAATCCAGTTTTCCTATATGGGGGCTTTGGGGTCCACACAAGTCCGATTGTCAAAATGTTTGAGCATGTTTTGAGCATAGGCTGTGCAGAAAACTTATATTGCTTATTGCTGTGGTCAAATTTTAGAGCAAAATGTCAAAAAGTGATCAGTTTTTTTCTGAACTTGTACTTTAGTAACCTTGCGTCCTGTTTACCATGTCAAAAAGGTGATATTTTTCTGAAGTCCACATTGATGATATCAATGTGGACCAATGTATCCCTTCAAATAAAATCTCATAAAATCTCATGAAATTTTCATGTGATTTGATAAGATTGACAATAGATGATGAGATTTTGGTGCGATTTCCATGACAATTCATGTAAATCTTTATCAAGATTTGATTAAAGTTGATAAGATTTTCGACCAAAATCGTGTCAAAATCTTATGAGATTTTTTGATAAGATTTTTTTCTAAGGAAAGTCATTTTCGCAGACCTTCACGCAAGAGCAAAGATTGAGGGTCATGAGTCATGAAGTACTGCAGTCATGTGTCAAGGCGTTCTTAATTCTCAATGACTGTAGCTATCTACTATGCCTATAAAGAACGCGAAAAAGCATTAACCGATTTGGCATTTTTACAAACTCAAACCCTATTTAATTTTTTAGTTGCCAGACGTTATATGCTATATGTGTACACATATTGGGCGCTATGATGAATGCAGAGAGAAGGTTTGCCTGTTTGTTTGGTATCCGGAATCGGAATCTGTCTTCACATCTCCCTTTCTATAGGAATGACATCGGTAGTTGTAGGTACAAAGAAGAAAAAGCTCGACGTCGACCCACAACACGAGACAAACAGGCAAGATGAGAGAAAGAGAATGCGGAGAACAAACAAAGAGTAGACTTGAATGGGCCTCTCTCTCTCTCTCTCTCACTCTCTCTCTCTCTCTCTCGTATTCTTTCTTCCTCCTTTCCCATTCTTTGGCTCTTTCTTTTATTCCTCGCTGAGTTAGTCTGTCTGTGGTCTCTTCGATGGATTTTAGATGGAACAATACGCAATGCCGGGCGCACGTTTGCCCTTCTCCTCCTCCTCCTCCTCCTTCTCAACTTTCTCTCTCTCGTTTAAAGAGTCACAAGATTTGCGTAGAGCCAAATCAAACCTCTTGACTCGCACACAACAGCCAGCTCGTTAGCGATTTAAAAGCAGCACTTTTTAATGAGATCATCGAACAGAAACGAAACTAAAGAAAGAATTCATCCCTGGAATAACTACAACGGCTGCAATAAAAGCGGTATCAACAACAACGGCCCCTCTCCAATACAAACTACATAGACATCAAATTCAAGGCAATACAATAAAAATCGCATACAATGCTGTAAATGTGCAAGCAGGATCAGGATTCACCAGAAAAACTCCGTAGCCCCATCTAATCGCATTTCAAACCCGCAAGAATTACCTCAGAGTCGCAAATTTGGAAAAACCTGCGTATTAAATAAAGCAAAATGGCCTTTGACAACAATGAGTTGAGTTTTATCTTATTGTACTACAATATATTATACACTAGCTCCATCAGCATCCCTATTCCTAATTCATATTTAGTCAAGTTTTTGCGTTCTATTCAAAGAGTGAAAAAGGTTCTTGAGTCAGGTTCAAACTTGAAGCTCAAATAATGATAATATTGCACTGATTTATAATCCAGGCAAAACATGGGAGAAACACATAGTTGATAATTATTTAATTTTTGAGGGCAAAGTATTGTAAGATATAATGGATACACAGTACACAGATAGTTAGAGTGGAATTCTTTTACGAGTCAGTTTGTTAGAGTATTTTGGGCTTGAGTAAAGATTGCTTGCATATTGATTATGGGAGAGCGAGTGGTCTCTCTCTCTCTCTCTCTCTACCTTCACCGCACTTGTAAACTACGAGTGTGGAAACTTTGAGAGATTCTTTCTCTCTCCCTTCTTGTTCACACAGACCAGGAATTGGAAAATAGTGTACATTGAGAAAGAAAGAATGAAAGAAAGAAAGAAGTCTCAAAGTTCGGCCCAATGATTTCTCTATACATTATTTCCTATCTTTTCATTCGAGAGATTTCTCTAGAACTTTCTCCCGAAGACTGCTGAATTTCAATGACCATCCAATGACCATTCTAGAGACCATTCTTTCACCTTCAAAATCCACCCGACTGACTCTCTTCAGCTCTTCCATCCACATTCAGTCTTTATTTCTCTTTCCTTTCTTTCGTTCGCTCCTTCTTTCTGTGTCTTTCCATGGTCACTCAGTGAGTCAGTGAGGCGTGGTCATCCAACTATTTCTCTCTGTATAATTAGCAGCCTTTCTATACAATAAAAGAAGTCTAGCACAAAGGTCTAGAGAAAGAATGACCAGGGCCACGCCGAGGTTACAATTCACCAATCCACTCGATATAATCAGTCTGAAAGACGATCCAATAATACTTATTATACCATAAACTATAGTTTTAGCATCATCCGTATGTATTCAAATCAGGTTTGAGAATTTTACAATATCTTATTTTAGCCTTCGTCGTTGTTTTCGAGAAAAAAGAGAAAACTCTAATGTCTAAAAGCTCAAAGTCTGTAGTGTCATTTAAAGATTCCATTTTCTTTTCCATTGAAAAATTAGAAATATATATATTATGCATACAAAAATCGAGAGTTTTCTTTTGAGACAGGAGAGGAGTCAACAACTGACATTTAGGAACGTATAATAAAATGCATATAATAATAATAATGCTTTATTACAGAAGAACAAGCCTAAGTGTGTGAAAAGGGGGTCAGAGTCAAGAAATGTCTGCATGTTAACTGTTTGGTGTATCTCATTCACTCATTAACTTAGGAACTCACAACAGAAACAGTAAAATCGAAGCAAAAGAGAAAGAACCGAGAACAAGGTGAAAGGGGAGAAGAGAAGAAGTCACATGGTGGAGGAAGGGCAACGTAGAAGAGTTGTAGAGTTGCCATATATTATATGTAGAGGCAAAATGTGCGGAGAATGAATCAAGATGATGCTGAGAATGGAAAAAGCTTTTGCCTTGGTTTCGGCCTGGAGAGAGAGAGACAGAGACAGAGACAGAGACAGACAGAGAGAGGAGGGGAGAGAGAGGAGCGGTACTCTGTTCGGCATGTGACCCACGGTGCTGTGTGTCTCGGAAGTAGGTCCAAGTAATAGAGGACGAAGAAAAGGGAAATATCTTAAGTGCTGTGCCATTTACACATTCCATTTGACTTGTCTTACTCATTAGAGAATAATTTAATAGTTGATGCCAATTATGTGAAGATCTTTGAACCTCTTTGACCCGCCACATTTCAACCTTTTTCACGTCCTCCTGCATATGAGCACAACCGATTCATTCAACATTTACCGCTCTCTTTCTCTCTCTCTCTCTTCCTCTCTTTCTCTCCACTTGATGAGGATGCTGGTGCTTCTCTCTTACAAAAAGAGTCCTTCGTCACAGGAGTAAAACCAATCAAGTCAAAGAACACGACAACGAAAACTGTGCTCACCATTTATTCCACAGTTTACATTTCACAGTCATCATCCGTATAAGTATTACATTATTTTACCTATGATCGTATATGTCATATTGGTACGCATACATTTAGGTACAGTGGTCGATAAAAAGAAAAATTAACTAGCATCTTTCCCTTCGGACCTACCTTTTTATCAACTAATATCCCAAATATAATAACTATTTAAAAAAAATTGTTTTAAAATGCCATGAATCATTTTTGTTCCCCCCTTTACGTAACTGATCAAACAAAAGGTAACCCATGGTATCCGTGCACAGCAATAAAGTAGACTGTAAATAGTAATCTAATTGCTAATACAAACGTTACTAACAAGTAAAAAGGACAAAAAAGCGTCGTTTTATCCATCCACTTACAAGTAAAATATGTTTTAATGGAATAAAATTTTGACCGACCTGAAACTTGGTATATATGTGAGATATACCTGAGAGTTCCTAAAATAAAAATGTTTCTAACGCTCTCGGTTAAGGGCAGGAAAAATTTCAGGTCGATCCAAATTTTACAAACAAAAGTTTTGCTTGCAAGTAATATCCATACTTTGGTAATTAACTTTGTTTTGCCCCGAAATGTGCAATACATATTCTCTATTTTATGTATTATGTTAATTGTTCTGCAATAAAAAGTACTATTCAACAAGAAAGGTACAAATAATATTGCATCGTTACAAACCAAAGTTCACTCTTCTTCTTTTATGTCGCATACAAATGTACGTACACTCTACATACGAAACCTCTTTGACAAACAAATTAGCGGAATAATCTTTGGTATATTTTTGGTTCTCTTACAAGTTGTATTCCGACATCCATCGCATATTATGAGGAGAAAAGGTTTGGTAAAATAAAATGGTTTGTATTTCCGTAAAATGGAAAAAAGGGAAATTCCAGTAATTATTTTCGAGATGCAGTGCGGTATGATTCAACCCTTTAGAAAAGTTGTGTGAACAAAATCCTCACAAAGAGTTAAAAGCACAGCCTGCTTTCTACCAACGGCTTTCATGGGATAGAGGAGAGGTCTTCAGTCAGAAGTCAGCACAAACTCCTTGTGAATGCCAAGGCTTCTTTTGCTACAAAATACAATGAAAATTTTTGCAAAAAAGTTTTTTCTCGATACATTCGGATGCTCGTTCTTTCCTTTTGCCTACGTTGTCACAAGTTCAGGAGAATCCGAAATTGGAGTCAAAGTATAACTATTTAGGTGTGCATCGTAAATCGTAATGATAATGAGGATGAGAAGTGTGTCGTAGAGGTACCGTTTAAGCTGTTTTAGTATTTAGACAACTTCAAATAGTGTGACACTCGTTATAAGTAGTATTAAGGCGAAAAGGAAAAGGTATTTTTTTAGTGTGACAGTGAATTTCAATGGTTTTCTTATTTCAATGCAGGTGCATCTAATAGTATGGCGAACTTTATACTTTATATAGTATTACGCCAAAACAGTGAAAGTAATTTTTTTATCTCTTTGTAATACTAAAGGAGCTAATACGGTATGCTTATTCTGTGGGAGATATACAATGTTTATTCTTGTCGTGTGTAAGTCATGAGTAGGTACTTTGTATTTAAGTACCTTGCATGATACACGCAAAATGTGGTAAGGTGCACACTGCACACTGAAGCACGCACACACAAACACACGCATGTGGCTTCATCGTGTAAAACCAAGAGCTTTTTAAATTCCGTTCTCAAGGGCAGGATAAAGGCCCAAATGTATGCATGTAGATCCTTCCTTTCCTCATTTGACGCACATACATGTATCTCGTGTGGAGCTCGGTGAGTTGTGTTTGAGTACTCAGTTCCACAATTACCATGGAGTCGACGGAGCCAGATCAATGGTTTCAAATTAAAGAGTCAAAGTCATCACACTGCCACTTTCCCTCTTTCAGTTTTTTGGAAGAAGAGCAGGAGGAAAAAGAAGAAGGGGCAGAAGGAAAAGTAAAAAAGCATTCTCAATCTGCCATTTCCATTCAGCAAAGGGCAAAAACTCTTTACAATGTTTAGGAATCTGTATGAACCATCAACTTAAAAAGCCTGGCGAGGAGTGCATGTGTGCGTGTGCGTGTGTATGAGTTCTGACTTTGTAGCTGTACAAGTTTTGTCCCCAAAAAATGGTGAAAATGGTTTCAGATGTGAGGAGTCTTTGATTAGAAGACAGTTGATCACCAGACGAGCTGTAAAGAGTCTATCTGCCGTCCCACAATTCTCAAGTTTGAGTAAGCTCAAAAAACCCTTATGCATAATATATTATGTATATTACATATTAAATACATGTAGTTAAATATACATAATGAAGCGTTTGGAAAGAAAGCACAAAACTCTTTTTCCCTGACTTGATGCACAGCCAGCTATTATATTCAATGATATCAAGGAGTCAGCCATGCACAAGTTTTTAATTCCACGCGTACCCAATTACATAATATAAATATATTACACATTGAGTGACAGAGAACCACCCGTTTTGCAACTTTTCTTCTTTCACTGTAAAATACAGGAGCATTACAATTTCACCTTAATTTTTCCATGCACTGTCTCCTTTTCCTATTTGACTTGGCTCTTGGCTCACAAGGTCATTTCGAAACCAATACAACTTTTCCCGTGGTACAAAGTTTTTGAAAGTCCTTTTATGCTCGTTTAGACTTTAGACGAATGCATACGGAAGGAAGAGAAAATTTTTTTGAAAATTGGGCTTATACACGAACTAATGAATAAATATCCAATGTCCCCCATTTACTTACTCTGTCTAAAATTTACTATTGACAATGGGGAAAAAATTGAAATGAAAAAATGGGCAAGTAATTTTATACGAGGGGCCTTGTGAGACCTTGCCGGACTAGTTTTGTAAATATCAGATGGATTACGAGGACAAAGGTAAAAAAGGGTTACTTATTACAAGGAGAGATACATAATAATATCTGTATAGTAGAGGAATAATTGAAAAGTAGTTTGATGGAGGCCATTAGTCGTTCACCTAATACAACTGTAGTTATAAAATCACTTGGCTAAAAAGTAGCTATTCTGTACTACTTAATATATCCAACTCTATAATAAAATCCCTATCCGATGGCGGCGAAAGGCCTCAAAGAACGATTCTAAAGAAAACAGTTGTCCTATCCCCATCCCTGTGCTCCATAAAGATTTTTCTGATAGATGGGCTATACCGAATAATGCTTTTCGTGACCCCGTGCAAAAAGTGACTCCGGAAGAACAGGACAGGATAGACCACGAGTTTTACTACCTGGCTACTATATCAGCGGATCTAGTCAAATCAAAAATTAAGACCCTGGACATCAACAAATCCTGCGGTCCAGACCTTGTTTTACCAAGATGGATAAAAGCAACAATGCATGCGTCTTCAGATGTTCTTGCTAGTCTACTCAGCTACATGATCAAATGGAACCACATTTCCCAATGTCTGAAAAAGTTCAAAACCTCGATTCTCTACAAAACTGGTGATCGAAACAGCAGTAAAAATTGGAGACCCATCACCATGTGCTCCGTAGTTAGAAGAATTATGGAAAAGGTTATAGATGACCTGGTAAGAAAATATATTAGCATCAGTGACCACCAAAGAGGCTTCACATCTACACCTGGCACTCTTATCAACACGACTATTCTCGATGGCTGTATCAAGAAAGCGAAGGAGGAAAAAACTGACTGTACAGCTATTTTCGCAGACGTCTCCCAAGCATTTGATAGTATCGGCCACGATCACATCATAAAACAGATCGATTCACAACCAATGCCAACGGTACTCAAAGAATTTGTCAAAAACCTACTTACTGGAAATACAACGTACATTCAGACAGCTAATGGGAAGACGAAGGAAATAGAATTTAAAAGGGGTGTACCACAAGGCAGTCCGTTATCACCGTTACTATTTAACCTCGGAGTAGACCCAATTATTACCGACTTGAATGATCCAGAAGTGAGTAGCGCGTACGGTTTTCAGCTCAGTAATGACATCAACAACATATCTGCCGAAGCCTTTGCTGATGACACCGGCTTAATCGCAAACAGTAGACTTTCAGCAGCAGAACTCTTCTGTATGACCTCGTCGCAATTCCAGCAAATCGGAATGAGTCTCAACCCATCAAAATCAATAGTTATTAGTATCGAAAAGGGATTATTAAACAGTGATCCATTATTCATTGATCCTGACACTCAACTTAAGTGTATAAATGACAGCGAAGTAATCAAGTACCTCGGAGTGACGTACAACAATGAAATCCTGCTAAATGAAAAGGACATCTTGACAAAGTTTAATAACAAACTACAGAGAATGATGACCTGCCAAGTACTATACCCACACCAGAAACTTACACTACTGAACATATTCCTGTGGCCAACTCTGACGTACAGTTTCCAGAATGCTCCACTACACAAACTGTCCGCCAAATTTCTGGACAACCTCGACCTATTAGTCCGCACAGCAGTTAAAAGTATTTTGACACTTCCCCATGATACGCCTTCATCATTATTATATTCCAGTAGCAAAGTTAAAGGGTTAAATCTTATACGTAATAATTGGGAAGCTTTTATACAAAAGTACAATGCTACGCTTATTCTTATTAACTGCAATTGCGATGCCGTAAAATACTGTAGAGATTTAAATACAGAAGCTCAGATTTGCTTAACGAAACTTAATCTGGAGGACGAATTCAAACAAGAACTGGAAAC
>JAQIVE010004010.1:0-15392 GCA_034698285.1 Sminthurinus bimaculatus | reverse complement strand
GTGTCCTATAATCCCCTGGCAACAAATTATAATTCCATGTTTATCAGACACAAATTTATATCCTTACTGCAGACTGATTAGAACGGAATTTTGAATTAAAATTTTCTACACAGTTCGTGACGCATAATAACAATAACAATGAGTTATTTTCTATTGCTAGTTCCATTTTACTGTAAATTTCATTTAATAGGTATCATTGCTTAACAATGTAAGCATTCAAATCTGAAAATAAATTATGCTAAAACGATCGATTAAAATATACGCACAAGGTCGAAAAGAACATAGATCAAGAGTATTACTATACCCTCAGAAATTCAAATCAAGCATTTTGTCTTCAAAATAAAAAAAACCACGAGTTGATTGAGCATTCCGATCACACACACGGAGTTGCGGAAGACTGTACAGGGGAAAGGAGAGATATAAAGAGAGCCCCTCCTCAACTCATCACTTGCAGTCAACACACACAAAGTCGATGGTCGATTAGATGAAATTCTTTGCCTGTAGACTTGAAGTGAAAGAGAGAACAAGAGAAAGGGAAGATGAATGATGGAAATGCATGCCTTTTACGTAAGTTCACAACCAACCGAGCCAAATACCAAATACAACGGCAGTCAAATACTTTGAACAATAATAAATGGCATAGACTTTCAGTCTCCGGGCACTCTTACAATTTACCACCACCAATTTACGAGTAAGAGAGAAATCGCTGATCCACATAATTCATTCAACAATCACAATCTCCATTCTACATAATATGCAAATGGAAACTGACAAACAATATATACAATGGCAATAGATTCTCGACCCGAGAGGTCATCAACTACATTATTTCACACCGATTGGATTGCTCGCCGCCTGTCTCCGTCAACTAATTACAAATTATAAAAGGGCTTAAATTTGAAAGATGTTAAACACTTAAAGATGCATTTTCTTTCACTTTCATTTGCAACAAGACTTTTTTAACAGGCCGCCAGCTGGTCCAATAAAACTTTTTTTTTTCGTACATATCAATTCTAGATCTAAAGTTATGTGATATGTGATACAGGCAGGCAGGCAGAGACATTTATAAAGTCAGCATTTTGTACAAGCATTTAAAAGATGCACGTGACTGGACCCACTAGAACGAATTTCTCAATATGAAACTTCTCATCAATCCTATTTTGGTGAATCAGGCGTCAGGCAAAGTGCATTTGATAATTAAATACACGATTTACACCATACCCTGTACATCTTGATACGTAATGGCACATTAATTTAGATTTAGATTTCATCATCCTTCTAATCGAATACTAAAATGTTGTGTACGGGAAAAACTTATGCAACAACCGCATATGAAGAATGGCGAACTACTATGCATATGTACATGTATGTATGTACTATGTATGTTTGCATAGTCGTTAGTTCGAGAACTCCTATACGTAACACGCACCGATATTTTTTGTCTACATTGGCAGAGTCAAAAATTCGTATAGAGTTACACAAGAACGAAATTCAAGCTGACCAGACAAAGACATATCTATGCTCAACAAGTTGATTTTGATGTGAACCCAAAAGAAAAGAACTGACAAAACAACAACTCGTCTCTTCTCGCCAGTGACAAGTGACAAGGAGGCTAATTGTACACACAACCTCAGTACCCTCAGCTTGTTGAAACTCCATAAACAATATATAACCTTTGCCAACTTTTCGGTAATGAATACTGCAAAATTATTCTGAACATTTTTGCCATATCACTTCCCGAAGTTCACTCTGTGAGAGCCTCGTTTTCTAACAGTTTTACATTTTAGTGACTTGGTAGGCTCCAAGCTCCAGACAATGTGTTTGTATACATTAAAAAACGATGTTTGAATGATGATTTTTGTATTAAAATACAATATGTTTTCACGTTATTCTCGATAACTATACGTAAAACGTATGTAACATAGCTGATGAAATACGTAAGGTTCCGTCTCTTGAGCAAACAAATATAGGCTTAAACTCAAGTCTCAATACATCGGTTTAAAGTTTATAAAAACAATTGGCAAACACCGTTGAACTTGAACTGACAAAACAAACGATAGCCATAAACTATACTACATAAGACAGCTCAAACTCCCTATATTGCACACTAATTTCGCAGCAGTCGCCAGTTTTGATAGTTGCTGGTTAGTTCTCTTATGTTCGGCAATGATTCCACATTCAAATAAAACAATATCTTTACGTTTAACGTTTAACTTACACATGTACATCAATTTTTAACTCCCTCTTTCAACACGAACAATAAGTATTAGTTTCTTCTGCTATTAATATTACTGGTGTTTAGCTTAGTAAGTACATAAAATATTGAATATGTATGTAAAGAGGATCCCGCAGCCGCAAAACTGTTAACTTTGTAGTAACTTTATAGAGTGTTTACAAGGAACATTACAACCTCTGCCAGACCAAAATTAGAAATAACAAAACCAGGGCACAGATAACTATTGTATTCCAAGTTGTTCATTTATTAAAACGGGGGGTGGGGATATTGCTGTTTTTTAAACATTAGCCTATTTCGGTTCGACGATCAACTTTCTCAGATGTGTTCAAATCATAGAGAAGCACAAAACGTTTTCCATACGCAACAGAGTTGAGTAACTTCAATTTTGAAAAATGTAAACCCATAATCATTTTGCAGTCGATGTACAAAAGTTTAAAACATAATGTAAGGAATTGTATGTACTAATTCAATTTAGAAAACTGCCAGGCATGTCTTTCCACAAGATTCTTGCGGAAGAAAGTTCTAATAGATTTTTTTACAGTACAACTAAATCCTCGTACGAGTTTTGCGTACATTTTTAACTTCAGTTTTATGAATAGTTATTCTTAAATACTACAATTATTTTCAGGTGCCCAATATGCACGTGTTACACAGAAAACGAACTATTGGGGCTTCATATAGTTTATGTCAGGTAATGTGAAAACATAGAACATCAAACATTAAATTAGTCTCGCGGAAAATATTATTCCCTGATTGTTGATTTAGTCATTAGCTATTATTTTGATTTACAATTTGGATGGATGTGCTTATGAGAGAAGGAAAGTTTAGAGTAAACGAAGATAAAAATATCTGTGCTCACTGAGGGTGAGAGGCGAATACATAGAATACAGACAGGAGTTATGAGCAACTTTGATGCCGACAAAGGACCAAGAAAATATTATCTTATCTTGTTCATGAATCAATCGTCACGCCTGACTGCTGACTCTATATCGCTGCTAAATTCTAACTCTGAACTGCTAACAAGACGACAGGAACGCACGGAAAAAAGAAAATGGCCCCGTCTTTACGCATGGAAACCACTGCACACATGCACAGTTTTAAGATTGAACCTATAGAGAACCAAGAAAAAAACCAAGTAAAGCCAAAGAAACCACCAAAATGATCGGCCTAATATCTTCTCGTAAACCAAATAATCGAAATAATAATATTGGAACTGGAAACCATGCCGCACATAATAATTGACACACTAACCACGGAAAATCTGAGGGAAACTCTTATTATCAATAAGATGCTGGAAATAATACATCATAGGTCTGTTCAACACAAGTATGCCGGTTTTATCAATGAAAAATGCATACATTTTAATGGGGAAAAAATTTGTGGATTTACTGGATGCATTAAAAAGCAACTGAACAGCTTTGATTGTAGAAAAACCAAAAGCAATTACTCATAAATCATTCAACACAATTTCTATTTCAACAACAACTACGACACACAAAGACGTTTGGCATCAAGATAGAAGCAAGTACTTGAATAATTTTAGTTTTGAGCAGATATTAAAACCTGGTGTATACTGAGCAAAAATAAAACTAATTGTAAGCAGTATAGTATAAGCCCAAAATTTATCAATATCATTGTTATAGCAGGCGACGCAAACCTTTATAGTGACGGCGTGTCAGGTGATACTGCTTTTTAGCTGCAAAGGATGCCTGCTCAGTAAAGTAAGAAGTGCCAAGTAAATCATCAAGCTCAGCAATAATTTCTCCAAGCAAGGAACTTCTGTTGTTAGTTTCACCGGGTACCGTTCCCTTAACCCCGCTGCCATTATGTAAGTAGCTACCATTTTGGAAGCCACCACCACCACAAGAACAAGTACATCCTTCAACACAATTCCAGTTACAAATAATGTTAACGTTAGCACATTCCCAAAAGTAAATAAATAAATCTTTCGCTAGTCTCTACAAATCGGAGAAAGAAATCAGTCCCAATTCAATCATAATAGTTTTTCTGAAAAGAAACTGTTTTTCTTTGGCTAAACACACATTCTTATGGCTTCATGATATAATGGAATAGCTATGTTAGTGTCTACAAACACAAATTTCGTTTGCTCTGGGTTAACAACTACAGTATTTTTCCATGTGACATTCAATTTATTTCATTCCTCCATAATCCATTCCAAAATAAATAAAAAACGTGAAGGTTGCAGATTCTTCACAAGTCACAGGAAGACCACAAGGGACATTTTAAAATTAAACAAGTGCATATAGATAAAAGTCAAAATAGTTAATAAAAAAGCGCTAAATTAGATTAATAAAAATTATGGTGAAAAAATATATATAACAAAGTTGATTGCGGTAAGAATAGAATAAAAGCCCTTAAAATCCACTGAATTAATTTTAACTAAACTAACAAACTTTAATTTACGTAAGAGAGTGGAACCAATTTCTATTTTTTAAATATGAAACCCTTTTCATGCTAATGAACAGATACGTTTAAACAAAATCTGATTTTTTTAGTCCTTTTGACAGATCAATAATATAATACCACAATATTTCTAGTAAAGTATGGAGCAATATGCTTTTAAAAACAAATATGGTGTAAAAATTAATTCATACCTTGTGAATCGGTGGTAACAGTATCCTCCGATGCTTTCTTTATAGGTTCGTCCACACTCCGCTCTTTAAACTCGACAGTTTTCTTCTTGCCGGAACCCTTCCCGCTTTTCCCACTTCCTCCACTACTGTGACTAGGTGATTTTTTCTTTTTTAAGCTGCCAGTCGAGAATATGCTCGACGAGGTCTTATCTTCACTCGCTCCTACCGATAAGCTAGACCCAGGAGTATCCTTTGTTTTTGTTTCGATTTCAAGAATATTATTATCGCCGTTTGTAGTACTGATCGGACTAACACCAATACCAACAACACCCGCCGCTAACGCTGATGATGATGATGATTCCAATTCACCAGGAGTACTGGCACTCCCTACAATAGCAAAAGAACAAATTACAAAACATAAGTATTAATATACAACAATATGTACTATATATACCACCACACCGTACGTAATGTTTTGGAATGTGACCATAGAGACAGAGATTCATTTTCAATTCTAACACAATTATTATGACTATATGTTATGATTTTACTCTGTGTCTATGTTGTTATGTACTGTGAGGGCCTGTCATCATAAGGGATTGACAGTGGAGCAGAAATAAATAAATCTCAAAATAAATAAATAATGGTGAAACAAACCCAAAAATATATATTATGACCATACAACAAGCAACAAATGCAAGTAGATCGACGGACAGGTAGACAGCCTAACTGACAGTTTCTTGTATTAGATTTAAACCTGTGTATACACACTTGGAGTTAGTTGTAGATACACCAAAAATAACTTCCTATATCACAGCTCTGTACCACTAATTCACATGACCAAATCTAAATCCAGCGTAAGTATCAAAACGATATTAGAAACAACAACAGCAACTGAGTATTAGCCAATAACGACCAATAGCTAAAAGGATTATTATTATTATTACTATGTACGTACTCACACTCACTCACGGCAAATCAACAGCTAGGCTAGAGAATAAATAAATAAATGAGTATGTATATAGATCGTCAGGGGAAAAATTGATGACAGGGTCACATCAAATGTAATGTACTTATAAAAATGTCCAATGTTCAATTGCGAGCACATCAAATCAACTTTGAATCCTCTACATGCAACCATGCGTTCCAAATTTTGATTTAAAATGGTAAAACAACGTAGCATAGGGTAAGCATGCATATATCTTTCCTGCATACTAAAAATCTGTCGTCACATATGTAATATGTATCTACCAGCTTTAACTATGTATACTGGGCACAATGTTACATGTGTGTAGTATGTAGCATATTCGACATTAATTCGCCCTACTCAAGAGTCAAACCACCATCAACAAAACGTCAACAATAACAAACATACAAATACAACTCAGAGATTCATTCTTCTTCACTCTTCACCCGTCACTAGAAATAATTACGCAATAAACATTTGGTACCAGTAAAACTCCACTAGTCAAATGCTCATCATTGTATGTCCCTCCTCCTCCTCCTACTAATACTCTTCACCTGCAGTTGTATGTGCTTTCATCAAGCTTCTACTGTAAGGAAAACAATACACAAGAGTAACTTACACATATACAGACTTAAGTGCCTTCATTACAAACGGAAAAGCTTTGCTTAAAGCATAGTTTTTTTTAAATTTTGGAAGGGATACAGGCGTATGTGAATGAATACATGCACAATGTACAATGAATATATTGATAGTATATACAACGTCCAATGTATGAACGTACATACAAACAGAACCAATCAACAATTAGAAGACACAATAGAAATGAGGATGAGTCTCTCACTTGACTCCATTTCATTGCTCATCGAGAGATTTTAAAAAAAGGGAGAATGCAATAATAATTATCATTCCACACAACGGAAATACGGCTTATTAAAGGAAATTGCTTTCTATTCAAAATAATGAATGATATTATGATGTTGATACGCTGTACAAAATGTTACACATGTAACTTTACATTCGAGATTTTACAGTCTACATTCATTCATCCACAATATATAATGACAACGATAATCCTTAGAAACATGGTCGAAAAATAAGGGATACGGACACACTGCTCCTATTACATACCTACATTTTCGATGTATTACAGATTACAGCGAACATATATAGGCGTAATTATTCTACTAAAATCCGTATTACTTTCACCTACACCTACTTTTCCCTCTTTTTTCTCGCAGCAGACACAGCAGTAGCAATAATCATCAGCATCAAAAAGCTGTGCCAACTGCCACTGACTACTAACTGAGATTGAACTAATATGTGTCGTGTTTACAATTTGATATTATCTCTCACAACTCACGAGCTTTAACGTTCTGTTTACATAAAACTAATATCAATAATGGTCCCCTTCTATCTCGTGTACGCCAGCTAGGATTGCACTAAAAAGTAAGTATGTATGTACATATTATGCATTACCATCCTCGTTGGTGTTACATGTTACGTGTATGTAGTCGCACATAACCAAAATTGACTAAATCCAAATTGGTTCGAATTTTAATGGCTATACAGTCGACTCGAATTCCCAGCGTTGTACATACCGCGTGGGCGAGCACGTTACAAGGGCCGAAAATACCATAACAACCATTCTAACTATACTTCCATGAAGATCAGAAAATATTATGGACAATTTTTTTTTTTAAAAATATCTATGTCTGTAGTATGTATGTATTCATTTCAATGTTCAAGCAAATCATTCAGTATGTAGTTACTTCAAAATTTAAAGAACGTACCACAGGTTAACATAATTTTACTTGACACAGTTAACTCGTAACAAATTCTAGGTTATTTTAAAACAGTGTACTTGTTTGTTCTCCGGTTTTACACCGTCTCCTACAAATTTAGTTTCCTATATATGAAAATACACCATAAGGTAATGTTTAATGTTTTTTACTGTAACGATTTCATGTAATTTGAGTTATAACATTTGTAATGTAAAAACACCTCAAAGCATTATTGCGCTAGAAGCAAAGTCTACAGTACGCTGCACGCACATGCGTAGTTACAGTAGCTGCATGCCTCGGCCATTGGCTACATCTATAGATTCGTATACTCATGCGGTTACACCGCCTGTTAGAATTAAATCATACGAATCTATTACAAATGGAAATAAGACTTGACATACATATATATTACAGTACATTGACACACACATTATAAAGTAAGTAGGCAGGGCCAAAAAGATTCCATGTTGTTTGAAATCCAAACTAAACCCCTTTCATGCTTTTACATAGCATATAAGTAGGGACTATTGATAGCCGTACAAGACATGTACAATGTATACATATAATTCTATACCATCATGATTATTCGTATTATTGGCTAGGTTCAATTCAATTCAGGTTTCGTTTTTTTCTAGCCAAGTTGTGGGTGTCATTGCAAATGTTTGATATACATTTTATGGTGAACCCCCGCCTATGAGAACTTACAATGCGTAAGGTCTGTATGTAAAACCTATGTACATATAGGTTTTTTCGGATCAATAGGACCCAAACCAGAGTCAAAGCAAAGAGAACAAGCGAGAGACATAAAAAATGTCACCACAATACTCTTTGAACTTTTGAAATATGACAGCGTCCTGTCACTAACTCCATCAATACTACTTTGACTCCTTCAACTAACAATAAGCACAGAACAATCTAAGCTAATGGTCTCAATAATTGTAAGAGTGTATAGTTTAAAAAGTGGTTTAGTCTGAATGTACATGCCATGCCATAAAAATAAACGAATGTCTGTCGGGAAATGTTTAATATCAAATTTGATGTGATTTTAAAAATTGTTTTGCTCAGATAAAGAGTCCAACTATAAATCTATCAACAAAGATAAATGTGTGTCCTACATATGAATTTCCAATTACATCTTCATCATTGTACTTTTCAAATTTTTGTAGAAACCAAGTTTCAATATAGTTGTAAATATGTACCCTTAAAGTTTTTTAGATCAAACTTTTGTGTAAATGTTTTCTTTCATTCTGCAATTTTGCTTCTAGTTTCTATCAAACTGCAGGAAGGGATGCGAAAGAAATCCAAGCTACCTGGTAGTTTCCTAAACACCCAATGTACATGTATGGCTCCATTTTAAAACTTGTAACTCTAGAAATAACTCCATAAAGTATAATTTTCTTTTTTAACTTTCTTTAGCAGCTAAATTCAATTTACTTTATGTCTAGATTCAAAATGTAGTGTATGCAAATGAGCAAGTACACAATTATTTGAGCTTCGGCTACATTTTTTATCACGCTAAAAGTCGTCCATTAATTGTGAATGTAAGATTAAATTAATAATGATGATGATTGCATTTAAAAGTACAATCGAAACTTAAGGACCTACAGTACGTAATGAAATTCTACGATATTCATTTCATTTTCTGTGACGAAGCAAAGAATCGTAGTCACAAGTAGAAATTAACTGTCAGAAACCAACAAAAGTGATTATTTTTTACCTTGAATGAAGCATCATGCTGTGTTATTTCTATCCTCAACACTCAATATTATAATCATATACAAGACAGCGAGAATAATAACTTTTAATTTTCTTAATTCAATTTCTAAATAGCTCCATATACTTTTGTAAAATACAAATCTAAAGAACTTGTCAAGTAGATTCGGTGAGACACTTGGCAAAATAAATAATTTCTAATAACCTTTACTTTATATTATGTCTTCTAGCAAATACATTCGTTTTCAATCTAACATTGATAATTGTGAACATTTCTTTTTAGTAAGAAAACTGCCTGAATATTAACTAAATGCGTCCGAAACATCTTCAGTCTTCAAAATATAATTTATTTCTTTAAATGACTCCTCCTCCTCCTCCTCTTCTTTTCCTAAAAGTTTGGACACACATGCAGGAACAAGAAAGGCTCCTGCAAATCCACTGACAGTTCAGTCCATACATGTAAAATTTACGATCCGCTGTGACAAAGAGATTTCACCTATTGTATAAAACTGAGATGTTTTCCTATAGCAGAAAAAATCAGCAATTATTCGTAACTGCGTTATTGAAAACGTCTCAAGGTAAAAACTTGTTGACATCCGACCATGAAAGACTGGACAATTTATAACGAATCGATTCGTCAGCTGAAACTTTTAGTCAAAATCGACTAATACATTGCTGTCATGCCGCAAATCCCATATCACAATCTTTTTTATTTTTATTCTTTCGACGGGGTTGGTAAATCAAAACCACCCATTAAGCTTTGTCTCGACGCAAAGGAAAATACTAGTCGTTGCGTGTATGCGTCATTGCAGAAAATTATTATCATAATGATTAAAAAATAAAAATGCATTTTGACTTTTGACTAGAATTATATTTAATGCCAGTATCATAAAAAATTATGTGAACTGACTAGTGAAATTTACAAATTCCTCTATTAGAGTTTGAAGGGCTTGGAATTATAGTTTTAATAACTTTTATTTTGTTGGTAACAAAAATTCAGTCAGAAAAATTAATAGTTACTCAAAGAAAATGTGATTTATTCCTTTTACACGCGAGATTTAAATCTGTACGTTTGCCATTATCATTTATCCCTTCTTGATTCCATTGAATAGTTAATACTCATCGTTAGAGCGATAATCTTTGCCAAAAACCTGCCGCCAGATACGGTCAAATCAATTGGGAGAAAACACAAAAGAAAACACCAATTCGAGACTGAAGAAAAGTTTCCCTGGCTTAAGATATATAAGCAGGTAATGCATAAGCTAATAAGCATAATGTGAAGCTTTCATGTAATGAACAATTTCCATAAATGGTCTCCACTTGATTATTACTTGATGTAGTATATTAGGCTCGTGAATATCTTTCCAATGCTCCATATTTACATGATTCAGTGTGCTCATGCTTAAGTTATGCTTACCGAAATTCGAAATTTTAAATTAAGTAGGTAAATGCTCGAATAGTATACGGCAGCCATAATACTACAGGAAAAAATATTTGAAGTTACTGAGGTTAAGGCATGTACTTTCGAGTCTTACACTCATACTAGAGACAGCCCATAGCCCTGCCAGTTTGGAATAGGTAGACTGAATTCAACCGACAGAAAACGACACACGTGTATCTAGTATTGATTGATAACAATCTTAAAATATGTTCTAGGGCGAGATAATCAAACTTGAATCAATGGTAGTATATGGAATATTGGGTTGATCATTACAGGCTCTGCAGAGAAAGTTCCACAATGTGCAGCAGGACTCCGAGCTCCAGACTGAATAACAACCTTTTATATCACATACGCCACACATTACACATGGGATGTACAACACTGAGCTGTACAGGTAAGTTGCATGTATATGTATGAGTGTAATGACAATCTCTGGATAAGATTTTCCACATTAGCTCGTTTACGCCTAACACCTTTTCATACAGTCAGTCACCGACCAATCCAAAATTTTCAGCAGATATCTTTAAAACTTGTAGCTTGTAATTAACAAGGCATTTAAAAGACCAGAGGAATTTTAAGTGAGTGTGTATAAGATAATTTTTATTGTAAAACAACCGTCATGTGTAAATTTATGTGTGGGGAGTAGGGATGTACATAGAAAACGCTCAACGATACTTGTTTCATTAATATTCTAACTCTCACACTATTTTTAAACATGTGAAAGTGACGTTGACTACATATTTAGTATACAAATAAACGAAGAAATTATGTCAAATAGTCAAAAGTGTTCTGAATCACAAAAGCTCACCAAATTACGAACTAAACATAACATCTAAAATTAAAAACCTAAATAAATAAAATTGGAACTTTCCAGCAGAAGTGGAAAAGGAGGAGAAATTAGAAATTAGGAACAACAATCATATGACACAAAAAAACTGTTAAAAATCGGAATACGCAAGACGGTAAAAACGTATCTATACGATTTGTCGCAAAAAGTCGTGGCTACATTTCCTCGATACAATATCTCTATTCGTATTGTGTTGTACATATAGGGAGGATAAGATTATGAAACGACTTCGATGACAACGATAAGAGACACGAGTGGTTATAGTGGACAACAGAAGATCGTATTTGGTCATGAATGAAAACACTTATTGTTGACTCTCTTTCTTACTCCCCACATCCTAGTCTCCCTGGAGATAACGATACGCTCTTATTGCTTTAAACTGAGCTGTGCAACTATACACAGGCATTCACTACATTAGCATTTAATGAATGGGCGTTGAATTTGAATGGGTCTTCTTCTGCTTCTTGCTTCTCAACGACTTGGTCTACACATTATATTTAACACCATGTTACACTCTGGTGGACTTTTCTTCTTCGTAGTTATTTGACATTTTTCTTCCGGATACACAATGCAAGACAATATAATAAAACTATGACCGGGGAAGCGCGCCAAGAAACTGAGTAAAAATCTCCATTTCAACCAAACTTCTCCTGGCGCCTACGTCTCCATTAAAACTACAGTGTGGAAAAACCTGTACCTATACAATGTGCATGTGTGTATTTGTATAAGATATATACACGTCTCAACTTGAAAAAACGATTAATTTGACCTTTTGCACAGTCGCCTTATGCAAAACATCATCCACGTCAAATTCCATAATTCACTGCTAAGGGGAATTAAATGGCTTCAACACATATAAAGGGTATTTGGTATTTGGGATGTAGTACTATTACCAATTATATTAGTTACACATTTTTCCTTTTTGAAAGTTACATTTCCTTAGCGCACCAGTTGATTGAATGAAAACATTAACCATTTCCAGTTCAAAGTTCGAGTTCAATCATTGAAACATTAAATCTATCTGACAAACACACGGCCTCAAATGAAGAGGATTCTTAAAATTATGCGACATTCCGAGAAAGTAAACAACAATATCCGTGCAAAAATTGTAGCTAAAGAATACGAAGGAAGACAAAACACAATCTAAAAAAACGTGTAAGAGAAAAATAAACCATGATGAGAGTAGAAGAAGTGGATTGCTTGGGAAAAATAATCCAAATCAATCCAACTTCTGCCAAAATTCTTCGCTCAGTGTTGAACTTCTCAGTTACTACTGTAAACAAATCTTGAATGGAAAATCCATTCTTGGAGTGGAGGTAAAATAAAGTTGCAAAAACGCCTTACCTATGACATGAAACTTTGTTTTGCCATAAGAATTCCCTCGGAATTTCTGTCGAGTCGTAAACTTCAACTCTATCACTCACTATGCTCAGTATTCACAATGCGTATACATGAGTATGTGATTTATTACAACTTAGCACCATGATTAGTTAGTTATATTATGTGTACACACAAAGATCAAATTGAAAGTTTAACGCAAATCAGACAAGTTCTTTACAAAATCTCAATTTAAGAGTCAATGCAGAATAGTTGAAACCGCAACTTTTATAAACTCCAGCATTAGTAATGCTATATTTAAAAAATGTGGAGGTTAATCAATCGCTTCACAAATAATAAAAATTATGCAAACTTGGGAGAAAACACTTTGAATACAATTCAATTTACTCGTGTGCAGCTTACAGAATAAACAAAACACGAACAGAAACCCACCAGTAAGTCAGGCAGTAAATTGTCGACGGCGTAGAACAAAACAGTCGGGGTAGGTGAAATGTTCAGAAAAATCTACCAAAATATCTGTACAATTACGTAACCCAGTATGAACTGCTCGTAAATTGCAGACTTAGCGCCACGAGCACTGCAAATATCCAAATGAAGTTAGAAAATGGCTTGTGCAAAGTGCAAATATAAAATGAATATATATTTTCTCTTCTTTTTTTCTAATTAACTGGATTTAATTAAACGAATTATACATCGTATGCACATAATCCTCCCCAGCTGCTCCTGTTCTTTACCGTCTTCCTGTCTCACTTTGGCCTTTTTGATGAGTTTGTTTGCGCCTGGTTTTGGCATTACTGCAGCAGTTCTCACAGTATCACAAATGCTGACTGACAGTGATGCCTATATATATAAACACACACACATAATAGAAGCCAGAGCCACATTCAGTTTACTTGGACTTCGACTACTATCAACCCATAAAAACAGAGCTATGAACCACAACAGCAGAACAACGCACTGGGCGAAAAGGAGCAAGATGACGATGACTATCTTCTGATTTTGACCTCGGTTATGGAATGTGATTCTCATAACTTTAGTTAGCTTAGTTATGTGACTCTCATATCCAATACACATAGACATAAGAAAAATAAAATTATCATCATCATTTTGTAATGCACTGTACACAGAACTTAAACACCATTTGCATGAAAATGAGACAAGGGGGCAAAAAACAAACAAAAACTCGCGACAACGCGAAGATTAAAGATAACAAATTATATATTTTAATACAGTGAGGAAGGCGGTTCAAATAGCGAGAAAACCGTCCTCG
This sequence comes from Sminthurinus bimaculatus, assembly GCA_034698285.1. NCBI lineage: Eukaryota > Metazoa > Arthropoda > Collembola > Symphypleona > Katiannidae > Sminthurinus > Sminthurinus bimaculatus. Next base: position 1,205 of record JAQIVE010004010.1, on the reverse strand, counting down.
CCGTAATCATAAACCTTACACCACATGCAGTATTGGCCCCTAATATTATTAGAAATTGCATAGAACAGGGAGTCAAAAGGAGCTAACGCACATATATATTACAAGAAAGACAAACCAACAAACAAAAATAAATGGAATGATTTAGTTTACGTAGGTAAATATTGTAATACTTACCTACGTAAACTAAATATTGTAATACTTAAGCGGCATTGTCTTTGGAATTTTATTCGTAAGCATCGTGCATACGAACACATTCGTTCATCACGAAATTGCCCACTGTCGAACGTCCCAGTCCTCGTTCAAAAACCGCAAAAATCCATTAAAACATAACTTGAAATGTCTTCCTGGTGTTCTTGATCTTAATGGAATTTTTAATGGTGTGTGACAGTTGCAGTTTGCGTTTTAAGTACCTGGATGCTGCAAATTTTGAGTAGCAAAAAGTACATGATCACTTCCCATAGAAATGCAAATTCGATTTCAACCCCATTTTCCAATTTCCAAAAACTACTGAAGGTCACCGCACAGAGAAGACGACTACGTACCTCCTCTACTATGATTAAACTGGAGCAATATCAATAATTACAATTATTTTAACCACGATGATGTTCGAGTTCTCAAGGTGAATCGTCGTTGTTTCACAACATACAATTAGGGACTGCGCAGACAAAAACATGAGAACCAGAGCATACCACAATTTTTGATGAAGGTTTCAAGTTTAATTTAACAAATATGAATTAAGATTTGACTTTTTCATAAAACGCGAGAACACTCATCATAAAAATGATTTAATGTAAATTGAATAAAGAAAGTTATGACTTATGACTATTTATTATAACATCTTCTATTAACTCAAACTGTTCATTCAAAAGACCCTTCCTTTGTTTGGTATGACAATGAACATAATAACCACGATTATAATGTTCCTATTATTTATTATGTATTATGTATTATGTAGTGAATGCATTATTACAGGTTACGTAAATTTCTGAAATGGCTTTATTGAATAGTTCTGATTATGCATATTCCGAATAAACGTTTCTGTTTGTATGTACTACCAATCATATGATAACTTCTTACTTCACTTTTCATTTTCATAATATGAAGCGGAACGAAAATATGAATGAGATGGTACAGTAGAGAGCAAAAGTTTAAATACCCCAACGTACTTTGAGCTCCGCTAATTTTTTTGAAGGTGTTCTAGGGAT
>JAQIVE010004009.1:0-15393 GCA_034698285.1 Sminthurinus bimaculatus | reverse complement strand
TTGGTGGAAAATCTTACAAAAACTTTGATAAAATTTCGAGATACAAATTTTAAATCCACCGAATAATGCTTTATATAATATAATACTTTATTTTTTGACAGGATTGGCCGGGACACCGAATGGAACCAGCCGGAAATCACCACAAACAATAATGATACTTCTTACAAGGTGACACTTTTTATCGTTGTTGTTATTGTTCCTCCCCTGCTTGTTGCCGACTATCTGCTGCATTTATCTAACGTTTCTTTTTTGTTTCCCTAAGGAAAAAATCTTACCAAATCCCATGAAAATTTGATGAGATTTGACGAGATTGACAATTTTTGGCGAGGTTTTCATGTTTTTTTATCAAAATCTCATCAAACGTTGATCAAAATTGAGATGAAGATTTTCTACCGAAATTGTGCCAAAATTTAATGAGTTTTTTTGAGATTTGAGAACAACCGATTCAGAAATGCTGCATTCAAAAAAACTTTGGTGGCGGGGAATTTAATCGTCAGTTTTCAGTCGTTTTGTTCGTTTATTAATCAGCCGTTGTATTCCTGCTACGCATTTCTATCAGTTTTTGATAACTTGAGGGTTGCGGTTCCGGCTATATCCATAGAGTACCACGTAAAAGTCAATGGCGCGCTAGCTGAATAGCTGAAAGTTATTAAAAACTGCTACAGTCACTAATCTCATCTTGTTTTTTTTTCTTAACAGGTTTCTGGTTTAATCCCTCGCACGGTTTGTGCCTTTCGTGTGGCTGCGAATTATGGTTCGCCTACTGTACACATGAAAAAATAATATAGACATAATTTATACATACTTTAAAAACAATTAAATAATATTAAATAGATAAATGTATTTATCTATTTAATTAAACAGAAAACGGAGAGGGGCCGTGGAGTACGGAAGCATCACCGATAAGAACTCCTAGAGAATGTAAGTGATGCAATTGAATATTTATCTTTACTTTATTTATTTATTTACTTATTGAGCTACAGTTGTTAACAAACTAGTCAAGTCTCCCAACACATTAAAATTTTTAAATAGAAAATTTTTGAACCTGATACTTTTTTTCTCCAACTTGCTTTAAAACTGTCAAGTTACTTACACCAAGTTACAGCCATAAAAATGCTCAGAAAAACATTTTTAAAATATGGAATTTGGTTAACATGTTTTAAAAATATGATTTTTTGAAAGATTTTGAAAAATGTAGAAAATTCACCATGTTAACCCTTAGAAAATAGTCTTGTTGAATAAAAAGAAAACTCAAGAAAACTTGACTTGGTTTTGAACAAAAATCTTATCAATTTTGGTAAAATTTTGATGAATTACCATGGAAAATGGAAAACTCAGCAAAAAAAGTCAACCATGTCAAATTTTGTCTGGTTTTCATGAGGCTTAATAGAGTTTTTTAAAAGGGGACAACCAGTTTTTAAATTTTAAAGAGCCATAATTTCGACACCACCGAGTCCATTTCAAAATTTTAAAACGTCTTTGGAAGCATTATTTTTTATCTACTGATTAAAATATAGCAAGTGTAGAAGCTTAAGAAAATATTTTGGATTAATTTTTCTTTGAACTTTTCTAGACCCTTCAAAGCTGGACAAGTCCCATAAATTGCGAGGCTTTGTTGAGCCTTTGGATCTCTACCAAGGTCACCCGAATTGGAAGACGAAGGATGTGGAGCTTGGAGACAGAGTCCGGTCCGGATATCATCCCCGTAAAATCCACCATGGGTTTAGAGGAGACCCTGGACAAAGTTCAACTGAACACAACGAACCACTTGGTACGATGATGTTCTTATTGGTTGTCGCGGCGGGCGCTGTGTCACTGCTCCTGCTTTATGGTTTCTGCTATTGGATGTATGGATGAATTCACCAAATAATATGCACCAACATGTTTACTTATTTATTGTACAAAAATGTATAAATTAATAATCAACCAATATTTTGTTGCCGAATGGTAAAAATTGTACAAAAACATTTTTTGTTCTGGTTCTCTTGTTTGGTAGCTGCTGTAGTCGAAAATGTCCCCCATACGCCATTGAACGGGAGCGCCAAGAATCCTCGGACGCGTTGAGGGTTAACATTCCCGATCGTCCGGCCAACACACAAAATATGAGAATGCCAATTATAGAGGATGCATTTTTTGACCAGTCAACTTCATTTTAAAAAGTTAACATCACTGAGAAAGAAATTTAATCAACTGTCACGACAATTCGATGAAATTTGACAATATTTGATGAGAATGTGATGACAATTCATCAATATCTCATAAAAATTTTATCAACAATGATCAGGTTTCAGCGCAAATTGTGTCAAAATTACATGAAACTTTTTTCTGAGGGATCATGCAAATTTTTGCATATAAAGCATTTCGGGTCCTAATTAGATACTTGATTATTTACATATTATATTTTGTAATATTTTTTATTATGTACCTATTTTGCAGCGAAATTTTCTTTTGATAGTTGGTCAATTTCATATCTAACCGTCTGAGTTTTTCAAAACAATTGTTTTCACTTATTTTGAATATCCAGTTAACATGTAAGACATGAATTGAAAATAAATTGCTATTAAAAAATTTAAAACATTTAATCTTAGCATCTCACGGTCAATTAGCTTCTTTAATCAAAACTCTTTGCACATTGCACATTTTACAGCCATTATTAAAATTATTGAAATCACAAAAAGTATCCTCAAAACAGAATCTTATCAAATATCATCAAATCTATAAGATTTGGTAAAGTTGGTAAATGATCGCTTTAATCATTAAATGTCATTTGATTAGATTTTTGTCTAAGGGTACATTTAAAATAATACTATGATATTTTGTAATTCTACATAAAAAATAAACATTCATATATATATTAGGTATACATTATGCATACAACACGATCCGGCTCAAACCGACGAGAAATGCAAGCTGGTATATTTAATTAGGGAATACAACATTTTGATTTTTCTTCCAAAAACTTGTGCAGTATAAATAATAAATGACCCCTGAACAAAATACTTCAAAGTGTGCGTCTGATCACCTTAGATTGTTCATGGGGTATTCAGTATTCAGTAGCTCTAATTAATTTAAAATGTAGGTTCAAATCATATATATTATACACTTGCTGAGCTCACAACACATTATTTTGGCTCGGACTATTTTCCATCAGATCCAAAAGTTCACAATATAATTGGCTTTGCATTGTTTAATGCTGGGAATTGTAAAAAAAGTAATATTATTATTATGGATTATCTTAATTGTACATTATAATATTACTATTCTTTCGGTGTTTGCATTTCACTATTGCATCAAGGCTCAATCCTATGAGCAAATTTTAAGTAACTTTACTTTAAACTGTAACTTTGCTCAACGAATTGTACAGGCTATAGAAAATCTATTGCTCGTTCGATTATAGGATTTTTTTTACTTTTTACACACATTTACTTTGTGTGTAATCATAGATAGAGAACTGTTTATCTACCTGCTTTGAAAAATTATACAACAACTAGAAAAGCAAACAAATTAATTAAACTCGAAAATTTAAGTACTTTCTAGACATATAATTTATAATTATTATGCATTGAAAAATAGGAATCTCAAATTTTAACACCCAACGTCATCGTAGAACAAACGCAGCATTCTCTATACCTAAATACCTGGTAGCCTTCATTAATGAATAGTTAACGTAATTAATTAATTGATGATTTCATAGTTAAATTACTATTTACTATAACATTCTGTTTTGTAAAGGTAACTTAAATAATTTCATTGTAGGCAATTTTCAAAATAACGAAATGCGTATTTAGCTGACACAAAAGGAAATTGCGACGAATTTTCAGATTTCAGACGGTGTGAGTGACAACAATGACAGTCTGAGGCTCCTCCGTCTTTATGATGACGTAGCAGGCATGAATCTGAAAATTAAGTAAAAAAAGTTAAATTTTCAACGAATCTTATTTATTCTCTATCTTATTTATTATTGGTGTTTATATATTAATGTGAACGATGAAACAACGAGTTTAACTAGGATAGTAACTTGATAGTTCATAGTTACATACCAGTCCAGGGATAAAACCGAGCATGGTGAGTCCAATATTAATTAAGAAATCACAACCACATCCCCTTGAAAATAACACGGCAAGTGGAGGACACAAACAAGCCAAAATTCCCAAGCACAATTCTCGACAGCCCATTTTCTCTCACTTGGCAGCTCCAAAATGGTCCAATGTGTAAAATCAATAGCAAAGCTTTAATGTCAATTATTGGAACAACTCAGATTATTTCCGTTTGTCTAATCTCGCTAATCTCAGTCACTTGATTGGTAGTCAGCCCTTATAAATAGAAAAACAAAAAGTTATCCAATTTAACATTTAACAACAATACACAAGTAATATATTGTACATAATAATACAATTTTAAAATCTACGCCCATCGTCATTAAATATTCATTGAGACAATTAGCTTAAATTTGCAATAATTATACGTTATTAGTTTTGTTAGATAGTTGTAAGTTGGTTGTAAGTTGTAGCCATACCAAAATCTCAGTCTTGTTCTTAGACGGCGGGAATATCTCTGTAAAAGTAAAACGTTAACAAGTTACTAACTTACTTAAGCACAAAAATACGACAACTTTAAAATCTGATTGATTGAATTAAATGTTAGATGTCAAATTGCAAATTGTAATGTATTAAGATGACTCATCTTAGATGATCAACATTATAAGATGCTGACCTGAAATTTTAACTATCTACGAATTAAGTACGAAAAAAATAGAAATAGGTTAGGTTTTTAACTGAAGGAAAAGAAGAATATTATGGGAAAATTATTGAAACTTACCTTTAATATTTAATCACCTATATAAATAAGTTTGACATAACAATGTCAAATGTCAAATATTCTGGATCCCTGAATCCGGAATCTGAAACTTAGAATGTTGTTCAAATAATATTGGGACAAAATGAAAGGATATCTGACGAGTAAATCGTTTTAGGTTGTACGAAGGGTAGACCGGATATTGTCAATCGTCACGACTACTGTAGTCAAATTGTCTCTTCTTTTAAGTAAGATAATTTAATTAATTTAACTAATTTTCGAAATTTCCTCCATAATAAGTAAATACAGACTAATTAAAGCCATTGAAAATTTATGCATGTCATGTACCGTTATAAACTATAAAAACGAAAGAAGAAGATGTTTTTAAGAATTCGCAAAAATAATTTTTGAAACTTTTATTGCATTATTTTGATGATTATTTAATGACCATGAAGCTGTGCTTGTTTCTTGTTCAAAAGACTACAAATTGCCAAAAAGTTAACCAGAGATTGAAATACTCTTTTAAGGGGTCGTTTTAATTTTTTTATGCACCAACATTATTGTGTGGTCTCGTTTCATTTTGAATTTGACCCATTTTTTTTTAAATTCAACCATTTTACATATTGACCGTGATAGTCCACATGTGGTTTTGAAGTGGTCCAATGGCCGTCGAGGTGGACGCGACTTTGGCCATAGTGGACAAGTACGTGAGCATTCGCTGAATAATTTGCATCGGAGGGACATCGGGGTTGCCCTCATACTCTGTCATGCAGTCCAACCCGCCCGTCTGGGGATTGACCTCAAATTCCGGGAATTTTGAGAGAAACCGCTCCACTTCCGTCCTTGATGTGGAGCGCCGACCAAATCCCGCAAAGTTGATGTCCCAACCTCGGCGATTCCTCGTAGCACTAGACGAAAATCATAAACTTTAATAATTTTTGGCTGAACTAAAGAATCCTCCAGAAATTCCGCAGACGGCGGTCGCCTAAAATCAACATCAGGGCAACCCGCGACTACCGACCACAAATACGAACACCATCCGCCAATAACTTTGATCGACCACGACCGACCAGAAACTTCACCACCGACCACGGCCGAAAAGAAATTTGGCCGTGGTCGGTGGTCGAATTTCTGGTCGCGGGTCGCCCTAACGCTGATTTTAGGCGACCCCCGTCCACTGAATTTCGGGAGGATTCTTTAGTTCAGCCTAATTTTTTACCTGAAAGGTCTCCAACTGGAAACCTTAATTTTATTTCGATTTTAATAAAAATGTAGTCGAAAAAAAAACTTACGCAATTATGTACGTTTGACTCATCGTTCGCGAGAATTTGAAGGAACTCGAATACTTCAAAGATCAAAGACAACTTGAAGAACGAACAATGTAAAACCTTTGTATTGGCTGTCAAACTATACGAAAAAAGAAATCCTGGATTTCAAGTTGTCGTCTTGGCTCGTCGAAAGACTCTAAAAGCGGGTTGGAAATTTTTAAGAGCAGCGGACGACAGACGACGACGACCATCGGCGGTTTTATGGACGACCTATTAACAAATTTTATAGCACTGCATATGTGCAACTGCATCAAAATTCAAAATGGCGAGAGAATTTGATCAAGTTTTATTTTTGTACATAATTTTTATGTGTGAAAGATGGGGAAGGTGATTGGAGATGGTGTCAAGATAATATTGTATTACATTAAATACATAATACTCTTTAAGGTCTTTAGAATGGACCAACGTCCATTATTCCACAATAATTCCAAATCTCCACACATGATCTGTCTATGGTCTATGTAAATTTATGTGTATAATAAGTACCTATACATGGTGCTGTAAAGATGAAATGATTGTGTGAATCTCGTTTTATATCAATATTGATTTATTTAGTTCACTGTGAATGCTTTTTTTCTTCGAATAAAAGGTATATTATGAAGGGCAGAAAAATGACATTCGATATGCATACCGAACACAAATTTCTTCAACTTTTTACTGTCAACTGAATTTTATTTGGCGGAACTTTTCAAACTTTACAGTCTTGGGCTTCTAAATTCTAAATTGCTTTGGAATTCGTGCTAAATAAATCCGCTGTGGAAATCTTGCTAAAAAAGTTAAAAGCTTCACTGCACAATGACACCTAAGGAAAATTCTTAAAATTCGGATTCAAAATGTTTTTTAGTTTAATATGCAGAAAAAAAATCATCATTAGATTTATCAATTTGATTTTTATTGCAATTTGTCCTATAGTATAATAATGTTGTATAAAGTTTGGAACAATAATGAAAAATGTTAAGTAAAAACAATATCAGTATTTAAAGCATTAAATAATATACATGAAAATACTATAAAACATAATATAATATAATATAATACATTATATTGGTACATTAAGCATTAAATCCTTGAAATTATATTCAATATTTAAATTCAATCTTTTAACATAATAAGTAAGTAATAAGTAATAAAGCAGATTATAATTACAAAATGGCAAATAGAAAAGAAATAATATTATGTAGATTAAGTAAAAGTAAACGACGACGCTGAGTTTGACTAGAGGTGTTAGTTAACATTTTTTGTAAGGGTTAATGAGAACTTTCATCTTATATAATAAATTATACTCGTGTATTTAATGTGAATACAAATAAGGTTAGTAAACTTGGTTACAATTTATAATATTTTTCACAGACAAATCATAATTTCGTCATTTTATACTAAATTGCTTTTTATATAAAAAGTTTGGATAGTATAATATTATAATGTCATTAATTTTGCTTTGTATACAATTATTACACAAATGCAATCAAACAACTATAATTATTACGATTTATCATAATATATTATATTAAATATTATGCTTAATTAGAATTTAGAATAATACTTTGCGAAAGTATAAAAGAAATGATGATGATGGTATGTACAATCTAATAAAATGGCGTATAATAATATTATTTACTTTAATATTATAATATTTTATAGTATTTATAATGTTCATAGGAAGTATAATAAATTTATATAATAATATTTGATTATGTAACAATAGTTAAAAATTTAGTCGTCGTCCTCGTCACAGGGCGGAACTCCGACAGAATGAGCGATTTTCGAGAGGGGCAGTCTTCGTTTCTCTACGCGGACGAGATCCACACAACCGATGAAGCCCTGATGAAGGGGCGCGGGAATATCGGCGGGTAAAATTGAGGGCATCACTCCACCTTTTATGATAAAAATACAATGTAGAAAAACCGCGAAATTTCAAATTTATAATTACTTGTTCAAAATTTTTGAAATACATAAAAAATGAATAATAAAGTTTTGAAAATATTTTTTACCGATCCAATAACGACCGTCTGAGACGAGGACATTAGAACCAATTTCAGCGGTAGCTCTTTGCGGAATGGATCCGTCCACCTTAATTTGAAAAAAACCGATATTTTTTTAAAAAAAATTCACATGATTTTGCCGGGAATTTCGTATTTTTTAAAAACTGAATAATATTTTGTGCCCAAAATTTATGTAACTCACCTGAAGAACGATGAGGCGTCTTTGGCGGGCGATCAGCAGTTGATGCCAGCGTCCGTCTGACACCGTGACCTGAAAAATCGGACAAAAATACCAAAAGGTCAAAGGTCAATTCAAGGTCGATCAAAATAATTTGACATTGTCTTAATTCATAATAAAAATTGTTCATATTAGTATAGTAAAACCTTTGAGCGAATGACGGTGGGTTTCTTATTTCTGCCCGCTCCGAGGTCAATCCGAAGTTCGGCGTGACCGTCCACGACAAAGAGGCCGAGGTAGCCGCGACGGGACTTGGCCTTGCCTTTTGAGCCGGAGGTCACCCAGGAGTTTCTCCCTGTCCAAAGAACCAGACCCGGGGACTCGCTCGTCGTCCGGAAGACAATTTCGATTCGATTTCTTCTTTGAGCCTTCGATCTGAATAAAAATAAAAAATGCCCTGAATTTTCGAATTGTTTTGTGGAATTATGCTGAATTTTAGTAAAAGAGAACTGTTAAACGAGAGTCTATTAAGGAAAAAGCAGAAAGTTATGGAAAATTTTTAGCTAATTGTAAGAATAGAGGTTAGTGGTTAGTTGTGGCGGAAACCTTTGAACAATGTCCAAGTCTTGACCAGCAAAATTTCGAAATTCCTCGAAATCCTGGACATGTTCATCAAAATCATAGTCTTCTTCCTCGTACTCGGGGTTCTCCTCCCGGTTGAAATAATAGTCTTCTTCTTCTTGGTCGTCCTCATTGACATTGGCATTGACATTGACCTCCCCGAGGTCATCGGTCATCGGACCACCAACGTTGCTCAACTTTGGACCCGATGACTCAAAAAACAAGTCGTCGAGTTGCGAGTCGAAACTCTCGCCGTAAAAATCCTCGTAGTCACTCGAATTGAAAGACTCGCTGATTTTTTTAATGCCAAAAGTTTGTTAGTTTGTAAAAGCAATTTTTTGATAGAAAATACCCGGGTTTTTATTAGACCGGACGAGGTAATTAGTTGAAATTAGAGGAGAAGCAGCCAGAAAGAGAGACAAATATACACAAGTTTTATATTAGCATCAATTTTTTACCAATTTTTTACTCTACAATGCATAAAGTGCTTAAAATTTCAATAGTAGTTTTCAAAATTTGCGCCAAATTTCAAAATTTTTAAAGAAAAAAAAGTTTTTGACCGTACTGTTTGGCAATTTTTTGGGGAAACTTGAGGAAATTCGTTCCGTCGAATCGAATTGGACCCGGGGCCTCTTTTTCTAAAACAAGCATAAAAATAACATTTCTTTGAAAAAAAAGGTCAAAAAATTGAAATTTTGAAGTAAATTAAAAACTTTTAGATGCTAATTGTTAATTTAAATTGGGCACTAACTGATTTCGCAGGAGACGCCGGAGAATTGTCGGGGACAAAGGCAGACGTGAGAGGAGAGTCGGGGGAAGCAGGTGCCCTCATTTTGACAGGGCGGGGAGACGGAGGTCCCACAGGGCGGTCCCTCATATCGGTGCACCAGTCTTTGGCGAAGGGCGTGACCAATCTCGCGGTGAAAGGTCTCCCCGTTCACCCGCAGGAACTGCAGGACGCCGTCGAACGAGTTTAGGAGTCCCAACTCCCGGTGAATCGTGTTCAGGTCTCTGTACCAAAATTACCAACATTTTTCAGGTTCAGTTTCACTTTTTTAGGGTAAAAATGTGGTACCAACAAATTTGGTACCAAAAAAGTAAAAATTGTCAAGTAAAAACGATAAAAGGAAAAGAAGTGTTACCCGATCCCGCCGACGTATAATGGAAGCTCAAGATTCAGTTCAGACAGAGTGGGCGGAGATTTCGTGGTCTGAGGAAGGTGACCGTTGACCTGGAGACTGGCCTCTCGTCCGTCCCTTGAGGCCACGATCCAGTGCCACTTGTTCAAGGTCACAGGGTGACTCCAGCTAAATTTTAAAATAAAAAAAGGTCAAATTATATACTTATGTTCACGTTTTTACTAAATTTTTGAAGGTGACCTCCGACCTTTATCGGGTCAAGGTCAGAATCAAAGATTTTGGATCAATGCAGGTGTCAAAATCCCAGGGTTCAGAATGAGCTTACGTGAGGTTGGCCATTCCACTGCCAAGGTCAAACAGAAACTGGATGTGACCTTGTGACACGAGCAGGGTCACAAAGTCGCCCTTTCCAGGCTCCTGTCCATTGTACAAAATGAGGCCGTTGGGACTTCGGAGCATCAGCCAGAGCTCCAGGGACACGTGACGAGCCGCATTTTCAATCTTGGGCAGCTCCAGGTACGAAAACCCGCGAAAATCCAACATGGCGCCCGTCTCCTCCATTTTCGTGGTTTTTGACTCGCAGTTTTTACCTTTTGAAAATTAAAATTAAAATTTTAAAAAATGGCGAAATTATCTTGAAATTTCCCCCAAATTTCAAAAATTATTATGACAAATAATCGGGAGGGCGCTAACCTGTAAATTCAGGGTGACAAACGCATCTGTACCCCTCAACCCGCCCCTTGTCACTCCAGCATTGCCCATTGTTGTGACAAGGGGGCGCCCCCTTCCCCTTGGGCAAACAGGGGTTCTTTTTATTGGGCGAACTCCGGTTTTTGACCTCCTTGTCATTTTTCTCGGTCAACCCTGGACTGGTTATTCCCGTGTGAGGGATTCGATTGCTCTCCAGCTCCTTTTCACCCTCCATGTTGAGCCCCGATTGACCCGGGGTCACACCCTCATTTGACATTGGCACCCTCCGATTTTGCTCCTCTTCTTGCTCCATTTCATCCCCAACTCGGTTTTCATGGCCGTGCTCACGTTCTCGTTCCTCCTCGGGGTTCTCCCCCTCATAAGGGGTGTACATCGGGGTGGTGAGGGGGCCGCCGAACCGGTGATGGTGAAACTGACCCAGGTGACCCAAGTGACTGGTCAAAGTGGTCAAAGCCGAGTCGGGGGTCGACCTGGGGCACTGGGCCACTTGGCTGATGGAGCGGATGAGGGGGTCCCTCTTCTCGTCAAACTCGATGGGCCGTCGACCGATCCTCAACTTGTGGATGCAGCCGATGAAGCCCTCCGAAGTTCCGGCAGTTTCCCAAATCCTGGAACGTAATTTATAATTTAGAAAATTAAAAGTTTTTTTATAAAATTTGACCCGAAAAATGAGGACAATTTTAAAAATTCGGGGTTTTTTCGTACTTTGTCGAATTTAGCGGGACGTGGCCAATGTACCCGCCGTGGTCCAGGTTGAGGGACTTCATACTCCCCGGGGAAGTTCCCTTGACGTCCTCCTCCTCGTCCAGGCGCAAAAGCCCGTCCCGGTTGTACCGCTTGGCCACGATGCGGTGGGTCGAGCCGGAGGTCACGCGGCTCGTTGACCGCAGAACCGCCGGACCGTCCCCGAGGTCGTAGCGAAATTCCACGTAGCTACAAATACAAACATAGTATTAGAATTTGACAAGCTTAAAAAAGCGGGTAAAAACTGGACAAGAATTTTACTGGAACCGGAACCGAATCCGAAATTTACCCGTCAATGAGAGCAAGAGAGAGGAAGTCCCCGGATCCGTTGCCATGCTGGGAGGAGAAAATGAGGATGCCATGCTGATAGTTGAGGAAGGGGGTGATTTCCAATTCCAGACTCAGCTTGTGGTAACCCGCCAACTTGTCCAGGGAAATGATGGAGCGTCCGTTAAAAAACGGGTATAATTTGTCTGCAAATAGTAAAACCGGGAGTCGAACTTTCATTTATAGGTCAAGGTCAAATTGTACAGTTTTAATTCAATTTGATACAATTTTTGTCCGTTTGTCTACCATTTCGACTGCATCCCTCCCTCGGACTCGTCCGGCCCATCGGGCACACGCAGACAAAACTCCCGTTTCGGTGGTCGAAGCAGGTCGAAGGGGGGTCACAGCTGGAATTCGGATTCGGATTCACGCTCGGATTCGGGTTGGATTTTGAATGGTTTGGCCCACTGCTGGATCCACCACAGCTTAAAACGCCCGATAAATGTGCATCTGACCAAGGAACACAATAAAATCAAATAAATATCAACGATTCGGATTTTACCCGGGTAAAACCGAAAAAATGATAAATTACACGTTTTTTTGACACACTCACGAATCGGTTTGCACTGAAGTCGCTCCCGATCCTCGTAAAAGTTTTCCCGACAAGCACAAAAACCCGAGAGGCAAATGCTGTGGGCTGTGATGCAGTCCGCCGTCCATTGACACGAATCTCCGAGATAACTTCGCATCTACAAAATTTTGTCCAGGATTTAGCTTTATTGTCAAAATTTTCTCCAGGATTTAAAAAAACCGAATTTTAAAATTATGCATGCTTTTAGCTTGTATCTACCTGGACAGTGGCCAAAGTGGGCGCCCGGTGAGTATAAAAGCTGCGATGGAACGGAGACATTTCCTGGTATTTGGACTGAGGCGGGAGATGCCGGGTAGATTTCATCCCCGAGGAACCCGAGGACGACGAGGTGGATAAGGAGGAGGCGGAGGATGACGTGCTATAACCCGCTCCTCCTCCATGACCGTCCATCGTCCAACTGTTTCCGCCGTTGTAGCCTCCACTTCGACTCGCCAGGTCATCCGGTCCGAGTCCAAGTCCCGATATAGGATTCGGATTCGGATTCGGATTGACCTCTGCTCCATCGTCTCCCGGTTCGGTGAAATGCAGACCAGTCCATCGTGGCAATGGACTTTCTGTCCCCTCCGACTCAGCTATAAAAGAAAAAGAAACCGAAATTATTTGAGGTCGTTAAGTTAAGTTAAAGGTCAAAGGTCAAAGGTCAGAGGTCAGAGGTCAGAGGTCAAATTTTAAAAACGTACTGCTGGTGGGACAAACGCCGACATGGAGGACGCTGATGGCCTTTTGACTGTGACACGCCGTCCGACGCACCTGACACTCGCTCTCGTAGGTGAAACCGTCGGATGCACACACCTGAAAATTAAGCAGTTTTTCCAGAAATTTCAATTACAAATCAGTTAAAATTTTCTCCAGTTTTTTTTGTCCAGTAAATTTAAACTTACCTCTCCATCCGAAGGCTCCGTACACTGGATATTACAGATGCAGGCGCCTCGTCGTCCGTCCTCCTCGCAGTCCGCGCCAAATTCACAAACTATGTCCGCACAGGATCGTCCCAAATTCCACAAATCTGGGAATTAATTCCAATCAAAACACAATTTAATTAATTAAAATTTAAAAAAATAGTCTTTGTTTAAATTTTGCCGGGGAACATACATTGTGAGCCAAGTTTATCTTCCTCACACACAATTTTTTTATCGTTTCTCTCAACTCGAGAAAAATACTTGTCAGTCCTTAAAAGAAATGACGACTGTCTATTATTGTCCATTGACCACTGACCAGTTAGTCCATTGACCAAAATGACCGTCATAATTTCCCTGTCCATCTTTTCCTCTCGACCTTTTGTCTCTCCGATCCGTAAATTTTGTGCATCCGAGGTCAAGTATCTTGTCCATCTCTTCATCAAGAACGGTGCAATCACCATCAACCATCAATATCGATATTTGTACACATCACAGATATCGATATCGTAATCGATGGAAGAAACGCCGAAAAAAATCCAAATTCTTTTTTCTCCAGCAATCTTTCTGTTTGTTTTGTGCTCACAGAAGTTGCCCACAAGTGAAGAGTGAAGAGTCTGGACGTGGACTGGATTCTGGAGTGACTGGAGTGACTGGAGAGACAAACTTATGGCCCAAATATATCACGGCCCGTGTCACAAGAGAGGACCCGACCCATAGACAAAGACAGAGACATAGACAGAGACTTAGACACAAAATCACATGAAAAACAATTGATTTGGTCCAAGTCAAGTTTCCACTCTCAGCTCGAGACTTCAGACTTGTCGTACAGAAAAACGGAGGACAGAGAAAGCGATCAAATTAAAGAAAGAGTCACATCCTGGACCATAAAAAATCCCGTTTCATCTCCCACAAAAATCTCGACCCTCTTTCTTCCCTCCTTGTCTAAACATTGTCAACTGTCAATCGCGCCAAAAAAAAACGGCAAACACGCCGACAAAAAAAGGAAAACAATGTTATTGCTCCCAATCTTGCTATCTTTCCTATTTTTGTATCGATATCGATATTCTATCATACCAGGAAAAAAATAAAATGGAGCAACAGCCGCTCTTTTCTTGTCCAGAAAACTCACATACACACCAACAAATAAATAAGATTTTCCCAATTAAAAAAAAAATAATGGCCATGATAATAATTATCGACATAATCATCGATATAATTGCTGTGTGACCAACTGTTCCCGAATTTTTGGCTCTTTTTATGACTATATTTCTTATTTGGACCCCCCCCCCCCCGCCGTTCAGTTCAGTTCACCCAGCGTAAAAATCAAGGCCAAAGACCAAACCGTGTAAAATTTAGTACAATTTAATACGTACAAAGCATGTACATTAACACACAACGTTGGTCACGGAAATTCGGGGGAAATTACCCAAAAATTCCCGGGGGCGGATAATAAATAAATAAAATATTTTTAATTCTTTTCGTTCGTTTCTCGTGTACGTCGATCCTTGTTGTCCAGGAAAAAAAACAATCATTATTGCAGTAATGATAAAAATTCTTCCTCCAACTAGAGAAGCAGATGAAGAAGACGAAGAAGAAGCGGGAGAAAAAGTATAGAAAAAAAAACGTCGGACATGAACCCTGAGCCATGAACATGAACTCAACTCGAGTGAAATTAATCGGGGATTTTGTGCATTTGTGAAAGAGTCTGTTGATGAAAAGGAGGGGAATGGAGAGAAAGGTTGAAGCCGTCATGGGGCAATAATAGTAAGAATAATAGTAATAGTAATAATAATAATAATAAAAATAGTGTTGATAGTGCAACCTCATAAAAGTCCCACTAAAAGAATGCGTCTCACACGCAAGCACAGTTTTAAAAGTTATGAAAAGGCCAAGCAAAGGAAACAGAAGCAGAGAAAGAGAGAGAGTAGAAAATGGAGAGTTTTTCCTCGCCGAGCATTTCTTGTTCCTTTTGTGGGTAAATAAATCTTTTGTGAGTGGGAGTGTAAAAAAGGGTTCAAGAACGAAAGAGAGAGAGAGAGAGAGAGAGAGAGAGAGAGAGAGAGAGAGAGAGAGAGAGG
>JAQIVE010004008.1:0-15396 GCA_034698285.1 Sminthurinus bimaculatus | reverse complement strand
ATTGCATGCACATATTTGTTTTCAGAGCTATCCCTTCTACAGCGGGCTTGCATAAGAAAAACCGTAGGAAACAGTATGTACATTGTACATAGTATATATGGATGTATATAAAATCGCCGTCTACTTTTATAGATGGGGAAAACGGGAGTTTTGGATGGGGCATTAAAGAACAGCACTAAGAAAAGGAGAAAGATGGAGGAAGATTTCAATTACGTCGAGTCAAGTACACACAAACATAAACTTTTCCTTTTTCTCCTTTGACTCTCGGTCCTCTTGGTCTTTTTACATTAAAAAAATCAAAGGCGAGGTAAAATGGGAAAAAGAACCGGAGAAAAAAGGCTCGTGGGGCTTCTCAAGGTTGTTGATCAAATCATGATGTTAATGTTGATAATATTGATGTAGTGCACACGTAATAAAACGGGGGAATGCAATTGACTATTTTCCCTGGCGTACAGTTAGGTAAGTAGTAAGTAAGTACGTTCCAGGTTCCAGGCGAAATGGAAATGGAAATGTTGACACAGGTAGTGGTTATTATGACCCAATATCTAGCATCTAACTCCAAACTCTGATATGTGTACTCATGCTCGTTTCTTGTCATTTCATGATTATGCTTAGTAAGTATTTTCATCATACTATTATTCCTACTCCATATTATACATTATTTATAAGTATATTTTATGGTACTATACATACAAGCATTATAGAAAAATATAAGTTTCAAGTTTCAAAACAGGTAAATTTAACTTTATATAAATAATAATATATTTTATAATAATTTTCAGATTATAAATTGCACACAAAGTTTTGGTACTTGGTACGTCTATAATTAAATATAAATGTCCAATATTTTGAGGAGATAGAGAGCAGTGATTCTGCAAAGTTCTATAGTCTCATTAATCAAAGTGAATATTTAAATAATGTAATATTAAATATAGTATGATATTTAGAGTAAGAAGTAAGAAATCCTATGAAGTAAAGTTGTTAAAAGATTCAAAAGAGTCCATGAGCCATAGAGTGTCAAGTACGTATTATTATATTTTAGCCTAAAGCACCAATGTTGAGTTGAGTATAGGAGTTGACGACAAAAGCTGGCGAAATACATCATAATAATCATCATCATTTTGGATGCCGCAACGCCTTATTAAACCTCGTCATATATGTATGCTATGCACTGTCTGTAATAATGTGCTACAAACTTAGTTCTCAACATAACGTCCCTTAAAATGATCATTTTCATTCCACATGCCATATGACCTTATATTTTTTGTGATATATACAATATACATACATGCTGTATCTAAGTACAATATGATTATCATTATGATCTTCATATTTTATCGTCCGCTTTCTTTTTGATGAGCACCAGCCACCGGCTTAAGTTCCCCGCATACTTATAAATAAGTATGAGAGAAAGTGCATCGACTATTTCATGTACTTGCAGTATGTAGTATGTACAATGTACATTGTACATGTGTATTTTTGGAAATAGATTGGCTGCTGCTGTCATTCTTTTGATTGGCTTGACGATTGGTCTAATGGCGAATGAGATGAATTACTATAAGGCTACCTAATACACATATTTTGTAAGTATTTATGTACTACCTAAAGCAGTTGACAGTTACATATGCTATTATAATAAGTTCTAGCTCGTATGTATTTATACACGGCCGCTTTCTTTTTCTGTCATCATAATCGTTGTCCTTGTCCTTGTTCTTGCCATTATTTTTCCTCCCGTCTATTTGTCAGCACTGAATATTAGAATGTATAAGATAATGTAGTGTTGGATGGTCACAAAATACCTCCGTTAACATTCGATTTGATCATATTATAATAAACTAATATGAATGCTGCACAAGTTGCGAGTGGCCGTATTAACTCGAAGAAAAAAAGGAAAGGTCATTTTTAAAAATGAAAGAAGAAAGCATCAAAAAATGAAAAAATATTTTGGTTGGCTATCCAACAACTTTTCTTTTTGGTGCATACATATTGCAAAAAAATACGATTTAAAATGTATGAAAAGCTAAATAAAGCAGTCAGTTTTTCTTCCTGGCAGTAAAAGCAGGTAAATATTTGGTTTTTTGTATTCTATGGATAAAATAGATTATTTGATGAGTATTGTATACGTACATAAATACATTTATGATGAAACTTTTGGTGAGCCGAAAGAGTTTGGAGCAGTACATACATTTATTGATTTTCATCGAGAATTGGATGATTGATCAGAAAATAATTGTTTCATATGAACAATGAGCATATATGGCGGAGCAGAAGGAAAATGATATGATATATTTATGCGCACTATGCACATTACCTTTTTATTATACATTAGCATAAAAATAGATATCAAAAACCCACTTTTGCCTACTTAAGTTAGCAATAAAGCATTTTACACCAAGAAAAACTGTTGAGCCAATTTTGGGTACAACGAGCCTAAAATTGAAAATATACTTGAAATATTTCGATCAAATACTCAAACTAGCGATAAGTATAATTGAGCTATTTTATTATTTTGCGGAAATAACGGTTATTTTTTTATTTAAAAAAACTGAAAAATCGAGTATACATTAATGAAACTTGAAATAACAACTTTTTTTGGACTTTTTGGTTGGGTTTTTGAAGTTTTCTTGGTATCAAAAACAGACCTGCTACGAAGAAGAGCTCATGAAGTAAATTAAATTAGAATCTTGAAAGTCGCGAAGGATTTAAAATTCATTTCGGTGGAATTTTGTTATACAGGATGATAAATTTCGGAATAATTTTGAAGATGCGATTGAAACTTGAGAGTTTTCCTTTTCACTCTTTTCACACACTCCAACTTCCTATTTCCTGTACAGACGTACGTCGTACTTGACACATAATTAGATATGGTTGAAAATTCCAAGAATTTTTTTATGAAGTTTTCGCAGGATAAAAATAATATGTCAGAGAGGTTCTGCGTTCTGCACACTTTTGAAGTTTAAGAAAATATGTAGGTATGATAAAATTCGGCCATATTAAAGAATAGGCGGGAACCCATCCCTACTGAAATCGCAAAATGTACATGTAAATGTATAGTAAAATGTAAGGTTTTATGTAGCGAAGATGTCAAAATGCACAGAATCGCTGTTTTTCTTACATCAAAAATGTAACCAAGTCTAGGTTGACCTGACAATCAGGGTCGGGTGCAGAAAATGTATACATTTATGTACATAGCGTTGCTATTTCGCTGTACATGTATGTCTACATTTTATTTCCATAGAGATAGGTTCACCCCTAATATTGACTTGACATCATACACGATAAAATCCTATTTCCTTTTTCATGCAAAAAGTAGACTGGACCGTCACTATGTAGTCGACTGGAATCTGAAATCAAACTGACTTTTGAGTGAAGTTCAGGTGACAAAACAAGAAATATTGACTGAGTCTACATATCTTTATACTATACATATAAAAAGCTGCCGACTGCTGACATTATGCGTTATATGCAATGTATAAGATCTGAAGCTTTACACAGAAATGAAAGAAATACGTCGAATTTCTCAGACGAACGAATTCCTGGGCCAGATACATAGTGATCCAGGCTGTACATTGTACATTTCATAATATTATGCAAAATAAAATTTTATTTTTTTAAATAAAATAATATAGTGCAATAAAAAATGTCGAGGATACGAAACTGCAATCGAGCCGTCGACATTACATAAATACGTATGCATCTATGTATGATGTATTAATACTACTTTTTTGTAGCCTTCGTCGTTTTTTTGAAAATTTCAATATCCTTAAAAAATTCACGTCAACTCAACTCAACTCGATTCAATGTCAATGCATTCCAGTCTACAGATTTCAATCTCAAAGACGACTTTGGTTGTGCCAGGTGTGACATTTTTCATATAAATAAATATTACCTTCTTTTTGATACAAATAAAAAGTGTGGTATAAAATTCAGCAATCATTCAAAATGTCTTTGAAGCTCCTTAAACAACATATTTCAGTAAGTGTGGAACAAGATATACATAACTCTTCACATAAAAAGATAAAGATATATACATGTATTTCCAACCAATTTCTGAGAATCACCGAGCCAGCCAAAATTGTTATGTTTGTACATAGGCATTCTATATTCTATAGCTATAATATGTATAGAAAAACCTGGAAGATCAAAGAGCGGAAAATCGGATAACTTTTTCTACAATCTTCAATCTTTTTTCTTTTTGTTTCCTCATTTTTAATGATTACGCAATGGAAAGATGGGCACCAGCATTATTGAGCAAGGAAAGAGGAAAACTTTTAAAGAATATATAATAAAATAGACTACATGACATAAAAAATTTCGAGAATTTTATATGCATGATGAGAGAGCTCAGATATTATTTGCCTCGAGATACACATATATAATACATGTATATACACATGGGAAGTATTATACATAAAATATTATGCAGAGTCCATATTGCACGTAGAATGCAGAGTAAACCAAGAAGGATGAATACTTCCATGTATGTACACGTACATCTTTACATAATATATTATTATTATGAAGAATCAAGAAGGAAAGAGAAAGGGAGCTTTTCACAAAGATAACATGCACAAAAAGATATTTTCTCCCTGGTTTCCCTTTTCCTTTGATAGTCCACTTTCACACACGAGGTGAAATAAAGCTTTTAACAAGATTACCCGTCCCTTCCTACTTCTTCTTCCGACTTCTTTCTATCCCCTTTTTCTTCCATTCATTCCACGAGCTTGTTCATCATCTTTGTCAGCTCTTCTTTCTCTTGGCTTTCTATTCCTTTTTCTCGTTCTGTCGGCCTTCTTATAGTACTATTTATGGGAAAGCTGTATTTTACTGTACGATACAATACACAGTACAAAAGATACATTGCAGTTCCACGCTACAGCATTATGCACATACATAAATAAATACAAAACGTAGCCTGTTCTATAACAGAATCAACTTGAACCTCTCTTTCGGTGTGTATGTGTGCACACTAGAGAGTATGAAGATGGAATTTGTATCCTTTCCTTTGAATTTTCTCAAGAATAAATCTCGCACGAGGAACAAGTGGAGAAGTGGAGAAAACAGACTGTTTTCCAACTCAAAACGCTGTCGCTTTTGATACTCCCGATCCTCGATATGACAGAGTACGGAGCTGATGTACAGGGAATTTTTCTTTCCCCCAGTTTCTTGTACTTTGTCTATACTTTATGTTGTTATGTATGATGTGAAGGGAATAAAAGGAACAAAAAGTTGTCCTTGGTACATAAGTACATACACTCATAAGTGAGAAAGGAGAACCCGTCCAGACTGTATGCATGCATAAAAGTACAGTAAAAAAGACAAAAAGAAGTTGAGCGTTTGGAGACAGGAAGTCTTGGTCGACTCAACTCGACCTCGCAACAAAATGCCAAAGGGTGTTCTGGGTGCCGGACAACCCCGAAACCAAACCAAAATACTATGTAGATATAAGTATTGTATCAATGAAAGAAAGGATGGCAAAAAAGTCAGGAGCAAGGGTATCTTTGCTCAATACCAGATACCAGCCTTTGGGCACAAACGGAGAAGGAACAGAAATGGAACAAGAAATTCGGAGAACATCAAAAATCTTGGATGTCACAAAACGCAATCGTCCTCAGATTTTTTCCCCTGGATTATTGAAACTCACCGTCCAAATACTGCATTTTCGGCCCTTGTTCCACTGTCTCAAACTATTTACATTTCAATTTTTCTTGATGTTTTTTTGCCAAAAAAATCCATGAAAAACTGTTGTTTTCCTTCAGCGTGAGAGTAAAGAGTAAATCAATCATTTTTTGAGAAACAAAGGAGATGCCGACTGTACATATGTGAAGTAAAAACGTTGTATACATAGCACCTTTGGATAAGAGACTGTAGTATGTACAATGTACAGTATGTTAGATTTGGAATCGGATCGAGAATCGAGATGAATGCATCAATTTACGGTAGATTGCCTCACTTTTTTGTACAAGTTGACAACAATGGATGACTTGACAAAAGAGAGCAGAATAATAATAATAATAATAATAGAGAGAAGCATAACACATAACACCCAAATTCTCATCCCATGCATTTCTTGGAAGTAAAAGGGCATTAGTAGTAGCAGCTCCCTCCGTCACAAGCTACGGATAATAGACAAGAAAAGGAGGCGGAGGAGACAGAGAAAATGAGAAAAACTAAAAGAAAGTGAGAAGCCCACTAAATTGTGGGTTTGGTTGATGGCGTGAATTTTTCCAAGATAAAGCCCAAAACCAAAAGAAAAGAGCAACAAAGAAGGAATACACATATATGCATAGAAACAAAACTGAAACTCCGATGGCAAGGACAAAGGATGGAAAACAAAAGGGAAAAAATCTACAAAGACAGATGACGATGACAATGACAATGGGAAAGGGAAAGGGGGGCGATGCAAGTGAAAGTGACAAGGAATACTAAGGCAAAGGGAAAAGGGTGACGACGACAATGTCGAGGACGAGGACAAGGCGTCCGAATCCGACAGGAAACAGATGAGCGAAGAAATAGTCTCACGGCATCTCGCGTCCAAAAACTCCCAAAAAGACGAAGAAAAAACCCAAGAAAAACAATCGACAGTGGTCCAAGAATTTATCCAGCCGTGTATAATATCTATAATATGCCATCATTTTTCATGTGATGTGATGTTACTTGTCCTTTGTTTCTGTCCACTTAGCAGGAACAACAAACAAGATGGTAGAACAAAAGCAGTCTCGTTTTTTATGTGTGAAATGCAGTCATAATACGTATTTTTTAGCAAATGGCCGTGTTTAAGACGATGGGCTGAATTGTGTGGCTGATGGCTTTTATTGAACTTGAACAAAATGTATCTACAAGTTTTGTTGAAGGTTTGTATTTAATAGTGTGGAGAATCGAGATGTCCATGTCGACCCTTTTTCCCTGTATGTGTCTCCTCACTGTTTTTTTTCCTTTTTCTTGTATTTAGAAGATTTTTGTGAAGTAATTGTGAGAATTTCGAGCAGAATCTCTGATATTTATAAGTATTTAGTATATATTTATACTTGTGTATGTATCGGTACTTTTTGCTCTTTGTGTCGTCTCTGTGTGATTTTGGACAACATTCACGTTCCAGACGTTCCCACCCGCCTTTTCGTTTCTTTTTTTCCTCTTGCTTTTATTTTGGACCTGACTGCTGGAAAAGAAAGTTTTGCAATAAAACTTTTGGTAAAAGTCAAATGTACGGACGTGTTAGTGTATCTAAGTGTATGGGTTGTACATACATTTAGCTTGCGACGAACCAAGTTTATTCCAGTTTGAGTTTGTTTCTCCTGTTTTCAAATACTTTTCAGATATTCTACATGACGTGTGAACAAAACAGGGCTGAATGAAGCTATAAATAAATAACTTATGGTGGACAAACATTTAGAAGCGTCGCCGACGACGACAACGACGACGACAAGTCAAAAGAAATTATATTTTTTATAGTTTCTTTTCTTAACTTTCAATACTAAACGGAGCGTAGGTTTGGTCAAAACTATTGCAGTCTGAAGTCTGACTCAAAATGAAACTTGTATGTGAATTTCCTTAAACTGTACCCATACTCATCAAAAAGATTGTTAAGCGTTAAAAATAAAGTCATCAATGCCCGATGGTCGAAAATCATACAAGTTCTAATGAACTTGGTATAGAAAGGTCAGTAAAGTTTACTTGTACACATAATATTTAAACGTACATACATACGTATGTAGTATGTAGTCAATGACCAGGAAATCACAGTCAACATAGGGTATAAATAAATCCAGGGATATTTTTATTTTATTTATATACTACTATTTTTGCTCAATTCTTCAGTTCAACAAATACATAACTATTTACCAATCCAAGCCTAGATAAAAGGGGACCAATTTTTGAAGTAAAATAGACAAGCGGCTTGACAGCCAAACTTTTTCTGGGATGTTTGCAACGAAATCCGAAACGTCTTTTACTGTTTACTTCAAAAGACTTTGAAAGTTATTGTCGCGACTTGAATAGAATTGACTTGACTTGGCTTGGCTGCATAGTTTTGGAAGCAAAAAAAAGAAAAAGGGAAGAATGAAAGAGTGAAGACAAGACAGAGACAAGACGAGACAACGGCAAAGGGGAAAACATGCGAAAATGTGAGCGATTGAGAAGAGGAAGGAAACTTTTTTTGTGGGACAGATAGACACAACCGCAAAGTCAGCTTTGTCACGTCCCGTTTTAAAATCAAGTCAAACCACACACACACACACACATGCCACAAGAAATTGCCATTTTGTCATTTCAAATGAAATGAAATTATGTATATCACGCTCTCCACTTACTTTATCTTCAAATCATCGCAGTTTCGTACATAATATGTTTATTGAATTTACGCGTAAATATTTTACGCGTTTTTCCTAATTTAAGTATGTATAATGTATAATGAAGAAGGCTGGCAAATTTGTTCTTACACATACATGCATATTATTTAATAAATTTTATTGTTTTTATTTTTGCTACAATCTGGTTCTTTCTGCTCCTTGATTTGATAGAATGTTTTCAATAAAATTATTAGCATTTCTAATTTCCACTGACATAAAACGGCAAAAATAATGAACCCTTGAACGAGTTTCAGATATTTCAAGTGTGCTGTGTAAAAATTCCCAATTTTTCTTTATTTCACCTTTTTTGCTTTCTATAGTCAAGTGCGTAAAAAACAGAGCGAGAAAATGAACCACTGTATGTATAAGCTGTGTTTTCCCTAAATGTCCGAGAAAAGAACGAATGGAAGAAAAAAGAACTGCTGACGTTTTGCACTTTTACATGTCAACGGAAAACAAGTGTTCAAAGTTACACACAGTAAAAAACAGTGCAACAACAACAACAGGTATACACGTACAACGTACAACATAGTATACAGTATAAGAAAATCCACAGAATTTTTCCAAACCATAACATACCTTATATAGTATGGTGTATATTATTACAGTCGGAAAAGAAGTAGACATTTTGCAGACTAAAATATAGAATGTGCAAAAAATATTTACAGACTTTATTTTTTCTTCACCTCTTGCATCACGCCACATTTTGAAAACCACAACAATTATTTACAAAGAGAAATAATTTAAGAGCTACAAAAATCAGAAGCAGAATGCTCCAAATCCAAAATGTTTCACCGCATGTGTACCGACCAAAATGACCAAAGCTAAATTAATGTCTTGTCCTTAAGAAAAGGGCTGAAGAAAAAAGACTCGAGTGAAAATGTGCACGTACATTTATACAGTTACATATTTATTTACGTGCATGGTCAAACTTTGTCACGCACAGGGTCTATTTTCAGCCTTAGAATCATTAAGGACATATTATGTACGTACATATGAATAAGTAAATGAGTAGATCAAGAACAAGAACAATTTTGTTTCATACTTTGACATTTTAAAAAATGAAAAATTCTTATGTTAAGAACGTAATTATCAGTATTAGTTCATCATTTATGAATGACGGATTTCTTTACAATCAAATCTTAAAAAATAGAACACAATACACCATACACTACCTTTTGTCGTTTAAAATAGCCACCTATGTATAATGTACATGCAATGTACGTACAGACATAGTAAATAAACCCACGAGTTATGATGACAGTGATGATAGGTCTGATGGCGATCAGTGTCATTAAAAGGTGTATTTGTGAGGGTAAAAAGTAAGGACTAACAATCGCCGTGTTTCTCTGTCAAGTGTTCAACTCTTTACTGAACCTCAATCTGTATGTATGTATGTACGTATGTATTATGTATTTATATAGGTAGGTTGTAGACTTCATGTGGATTAATGATGACAGGACACGCGACCGCTGGAGCTGCTGTTTTGTGTGTTTGGCTCAACAGAAAGTTTAACCCCGCGCGTAGATATCAGGATAGGTACGTTGTATGTATAATGTACAACGTACATTCATCTATCTGTAATTACACCCACAGAAGCCGCAACCAAAAATTACTTTTCTCTCTTTTCTCTCTCTCTTTATCCTCACAGTCTGTTTTCATTCCAATCATTCGCTCAATACTATTATTACTGTCGCCATTGTGAAGTGGGATGTTTTGTAGAAATGAATAAAACCTCAAAATTCTTTGTGTATCCTACTTAATACGATCATCATGTATATATACATAATCGTGATCAATGGATTGACCTACATATTTTTGTTCCAGGACGAAACCACCAAGAAAATTCGGGATCAACCTGATTTTTCAATTTTTTAGCAAGAAAAATTCCATTTGAAAGCAAAATTTGACCGGCAAAATGTCGGTGAAAGTAAATCAAGGTATGCAACGAAGAATTTTGTATCGAGAACTAACAAAATTCCATCCTCTCATCATTATGAACATAATAAAGGAGTAATTGCTAATCGGAAAATAATTCCTGAGAATTCCTATGCATTATATGTATAATGTATAGGTAGTTAAACAAATTACGGTACTTTTCGTTTGCCTTTTGTGTTCCAGGTATATAGAGATAATAAACATGAAAATTTATGGGATGAAATCACAGAGCTGGGAATAAAATGAAGGTCGCTTTTAATTGATATGCTCACCTTCCTACCTACACGAAATCATATGTAGGTATGTACAATACTTTCCCTGTGTTATTACATACATATTACGGAAAATTTGCAATGGAATGTGCATACTTATTCTAAAATGGTGGAAAACTGAAGAGAAAAAGTCTACCGTAATAAAATGTACAATTAGTATAGTATCAAATGAAAATAAAAGTCAAAGAGTTGAAAGTTGAAGGGCTTACCTTTATTACGATCCGATAATATAATTTTCCTCAGAGCTTACAATAATGCCTTGAAGCAAGTTTTTATTTTTCCTTATGATGTATTATTAAATAAGCTCACACTCAGTTTGTATTTGCTGCTTTTTTCAGTTTTTTACAACTTTAGTGTCAACACCACTTGAGATTTTTATCAACTTTTATTGTATGTATGTACTTACTTATTAGGTATGTATTATTTTTATTTAATGTCGTCAACTTTGCAACTCACTTTGAATTTGTATTTGTACTTGTATTTGAAATTGGAACAAAAAATCCTTCAACAATGCAGAAAACTTTTTTTTGTAATAGTAAATAACTTGAATTTGTACAGAATGGAATGGAACGATTCCGTTCTGCTTCGATTTTATCCACGAAAAACGGCAAAAGAACAAGAACAAAAAGGTTGGCGAACATAAAATTCAAACAATAACGGTAACTGTAAGTATGTAACTATAATATCGCTGTGTAGCTTTATGGAGTGTATGGAGAAAAAGACTCACGAGCACGAGAGCACGAGCAACGAGCTTTAGCAACAAACTCACCGCCTGCCGTCTGAACTGAGACTGAACACTAGAACTTGAACTAGAACAAGAACCAGCTCGAGCTTTCGAGTTTCAAGTTGCATAAGAAAGAAGAAGAGACGGGTCGAGCCGTTTTATTGTATGGATAAAGTTGTGGTTGGCGTTGGCTGGAGAATGGAGAACTTGCAGCTGTATTCTTTCTTTTGAGGGTATGTGAACACTGAACACATACACTCCATACACTCGACTCTTGGTCGCTCATACTCCAGTCTGAATTCTCCATTGCCCATTTTCTATGAGCATTGCACTTTGCTCAGTTCCATTTCATTCCTTTTCATTTTATTTTGTAACATACTAACCCACTGCTGGCCCGATACACCGCGGTGTATTCGATTCAAAATTGAATCAAGAGTCGAGTTCAAAGCAAAAATCTAGACTCTAAGCTTTAGTTGACATTCCATAATATAAATATCCAGCGAATATTTCCCAACTGCGTCTCACAATAACGATTGCTGAATAGATACTGTGATACGCTATAGCCAAGTATGATACTAAATAATAATAATAATAAACAGCATTGAAAATTAAAGCGGAAAGTTGAATGTGGTGATGGAACAAATCTATCTATACGTACATACATATGCATATGTATAATGTATACGAGACACACGTACTCTTTATTGTAAAGCTCGAGAGAGAAAAAGAAGGATTGAGATGGGACTTTTAGAACCGTGAGAATTGAAAAGGCTTTTGGTGTTTGCATTTTCACAGGTGAAGAGCGCCTTCATAATTTCTCCTGATGTATCACAGTATATGCTCATTGCTCATATAGTGTATGGTGTATAATGCATGTATTTTGCCGTCTCTTTCTCCACCTGCATCATGGTGATGGTATTCCTTCCTTTGACCCACACACACATATACACACACAAAGTGTGTGTCCGTGTCCATGACTCCATGTGTATAAATAACTAAATTGTAAATTGCAAATGGGAAGTGGGGGCTCAGTTTCACTTTCACTGGAGATTTAGATGCATAAGAGTTGGACGTGTATACAAATAAATACAGCAAATAGTTGAAGATAAATTCCCTGTGTAGATTGTAGTAGTGCATCAAATACATACACTTCATAGACGATGTCACTCATCGTATATTCTGCATGTATCTCTCTCTCTCCCTTTTCATTTAATTATAAAGGGGTTCTGGGAGATCCTCTTTCAAAATTTGAGTTTCAAAGAGAAATCCCTTCCACTTTCTCTCTCTCTCTCTCTCTCTCTCTTACTCGCTAAAGAGCTGACAGTTGACGATGACACACAAAATCAAAATCAAAGGGCTAGTAAGGGAAGAGAGAGAGAGAGAGAGAGAAGGGGCAGGCATTAAAATTTTATACACTCGTTTTGCTTGACGAAAATGCCAAAACTAGTCCGTTTTTCTGTCAATGTCAACATCCGAGATGTTTAAAGAGACTCCCGGACCAAATAACAAACTCCCGACTTATTACCTGCTTTTGCTGCAATGTTATGCTGGCACATGGGGAAAGTGGAGAGAAACTTTATTTATCGTCCGGGAGTATAGTGTATGTACATAAATGCATGTTACATGATGTAATGTATACATACTAAATTATTATAGAAACGTTGAATGTTGAATGTGTCAACGACAACCGCGTCAAGTCAACTGTCAAAACTGGGCACATTTAACAGTCAACATTGAGCATGAACTGAACATGCAACTAGTTTTAGCTCTCCCATAGCTAGCTTTTAGCTTTTGCTCCTTTCTCTGATACCCCATGTATGTATAATGTACACGTTTTGTATATGTACACTGTATGATGACAGGGCTGTGTATCTACATATAAATTATCAACGTTTGCTGCTGATGCCTGAAATAATTTGCTAGCAAATTTGCATAAGCGTTTTAAAGTTTAAACGGACACAACATTAAGGGATCTTTCATGTGGGAGAAGAGTGAAAGCAGAAGATATTTGGTGTGTAGTGGAATTCCTACTTTTATCGTTTCATAAGTTTTCGTTTATTATACATACGTTTTATTTCATTTTTCTGCTTATAAAAAATCCACAAATAAATAAACTAAAATACATATTTTTTTACTGTGATTCATTGGATTTTCAGCTAAAAATTAAAACAACTTGGGATATTCCATATTTTTGGAGCATTAAATATTAATGGAGGCTACTGTAAAAGCTAAAGTTACACATGCAATAAATGCAAAGGAAAACCTAGTGCTAACCTTGATATGAGCCTGAAACTGAAACAAATATAAATGACCGCCAGATTATTTTTTTATCGAGTCGGGGCTAAAGATGTCTATATACATACTCGTCTTTTGTCTGTGAGTGTCTGGTTTTTGTCGAGTGGACTTTTGTGACTCTTTGCACTTGGTCTGATGGCTACTTTCTACATGTTTGTGTTTCTTTTGGCTGCTTTTGTTGTTGTTGTGTTTTTTACTTGCCATCATTTTTGGTCTGCGATTCTATTCTCTGCTATTCTATCGTCCGTGATTTTTCGGTACACCAAAAACCAACCAAACCCAAAAGTTGTGACAGGGTAGCGGACACAGAAAATTGTACAATGCATTTACATTGTGCATGTACAATGTACATAGCAGTGAAAAGAGAAAGAGAAAACGGACGAGTAGAATACAAATCTATGTAGAAATGTATGTATGTATACAACAACTTCTACTCCGCAGTTGGATAACAACCATAACTATTTACTACACTGCGTGGAAAATCCAAAGTACTTTTGACGTAAAAGACAATGTCTCTCTTATATATGTATGTGTACTTTCTCCCTCGGAAAAATATCCGTTTGCACATGCACGTTGACATGGGGAGAGAAAACTATTATCATTATTATTATTACCTATCTACAGCTGGAACGGCTCCTATTTTG
Source organism: Sminthurinus bimaculatus (assembly GCA_034698285.1). Taxonomy (NCBI): domain Eukaryota; kingdom Metazoa; phylum Arthropoda; class Collembola; order Symphypleona; family Katiannidae; genus Sminthurinus; species Sminthurinus bimaculatus. The sequence continues at coordinate 1,175 of JAQIVE010004008.1, read as the reverse complement.
CCAAGTTGTCTTGTACATTTTGTTCAGTTGCATGATCATGATCATGAGTGAGTGGATTTTATCCTCGTTCAAAATACGTACATACGTGTATGCGAAGCAGTTGAGTGTATTGTCATCATCTCGGTATGTGTATGTGTATTTCTTTCCCTTAGATATTTCTGTCTGCCCATGTATGTATCTACTATCTACATGCATAGTCGTGACCATGGCCATGGTCATGTAAATTGTAACTGTTTTCAATGTGTGTGGATTTAGATTGTAGATTGTACAATGAACAACGTACTTGTACGTGTGTGTGGAGAAGCTTTAGATTTAGTTAAACGCCGTGTTTATTTTATGTAGTCCATTTCCGCCTTCCTCTCTATCCTTCTCTCCTTTCTGTTCTTCTGTCCTTTGAGCCTCCAAGTCTAATCCAGCGTATAGATTATAGATATGAGTAAATGGAAACTGTCCAGACTTTCATGACTATATGTATATGTATGTATTATGTATGTGTGTATTGTACAACTACTCTTATTGCTACACGAGTGGAAAATTGTTTCCCACTTCATGGATTTTCATTCTACTCCGTCTTTTTCTTCTCTGTCTTCTCCTGGCACTGGTTTTTGTTTTCGGCTGTATTTTGCCTTGGTTTTGTGCTCGAGTTTTGGGGGATGAAGATGAAACATGAAGCGAAACCCATGGAACGGTATTATGCAAATTTTTTATTAGTCTGACTCGGCAAAAGTTGTCTTCCAGATAAATACATACACAGATACTTATCCATACTTAATATGCATACTTATATAGTACAAAATAACAATAACAACAGTAATAATAAATATCGTGTGTAATATCAGCATTCAGCATACATATAAACTTTCCCTCTTTTTTCACATCATGTCCTTGCATTTTGGTCGTAATTTCATATATAGTGTTATGAGCGAATTTTCTCCTTGACTGTGGAATAGAAAAAATGGGAAAAACTTTCGCCAAACTTACACAGCTTTTCACTTTGAACAATGGGAGAATGCTATAGAATCGCACTGATAAAATTAAACTTGCTTGATAACCGATTTCTATTTATTTAACAATAATACAAAATAATAAAATATAACGCGGTTGGATGTTGCAATCATTATTAACAAATACTTATATAAAATGTTAGTGAAAAAAAAAAAAAATTCCACAGCATT
>JAQIVE010004007.1:0-15400 GCA_034698285.1 Sminthurinus bimaculatus | reverse complement strand
TTGGCCACTTTGATGACCCCTGGAGGTCACAGGAAGCGTGCCCCGGGAAAGTTGTAATAGAAATGTTGTAGGGGATGTTTGGGACTACCTCTGTACCGAATTTGAGCCGGATCCGTCGAAGAGTGATTTTCGTATCTAAATCCTGCACCGTCCTTTAGACAGGTAGTTGATATCATATTCATGTACATAGTTAATGCTTAACTCACAAAGCATTTCTTCGTCCCGTTCATTTCCCCACTTCTACTTGTCAATGAGTAGTTGTTTGTCGAATACGACGATGGCAACATTCTCTGAGCCTTAGTATATACAAACATCGTTTGCTCTGGTCTCAAGTCATTTAGGTAACTTCCTTTTCCTCAACACGGTCGATTCAAACCAAAAAATGCAAGAATACAATGGAACATAACATATTGCATGTTGTATGTGTAATATACAATAGGATAGGCTGGAAAGAATCAAGTGGAATTGACAACCCTCTTTCTTTATTCCTGAGTTGGGTAATCATTGTCATGCTTAATTTCCGTGTCTGCACCAGAATAAAGAATAGAAAGGGGAAGAAAATACAGAATTCTATTGTTTGTATGCAAAAAAAAGAAAGAGAAAAACAGTTCTTTTATCCGTAATTCATGTGTAGGAATAGTGTAAAGTATTTATACATAAATAATTGCATATCACTGTACAGTTTATGTAGTTTCTGGCAAAGCTCAGGCTCCACCGCACTATAGAAATAGGGATAAGGGTAAAAAAGTATAAAAATAAGAAGAAAGAGGTTGGTGAATGTGCAATGGCATGGCATGCATAAGATCAGTAAAGCTCTATTCACTTTTTATACCTTTATAGACACCGGCACTAAACAATACAACACAACAAACTCATAAATTTAGCTTCGTACAATAACAATATAAATGCTGTGAGATCTACCTGTATGTGGGTCTGTCTGTGTGGTGCGAATTAAAATCATAGGTACAATTTCATATCATGGATCGAGTCTCGTTTGAATCCAGGATTTTGCATCTAAACTCGCCGTCTTGTTCTTCCTCGGTTGTGTGAGAAGCTCAATGACTCAACTTTTAATTTATGTGCGTATTTTAATGTATCATTAAATTTAGCACTTTTTCTCTTCCTCTATTTCTTCCACATAAGTTCTTCATCTTTTTGCATTGGGGCAGTTTTATGATTGGATTGGAATTTTGAATCCTATTTTTCATGCGTACATATCAAATTTACAATTCACCATGCATCAACTTACCACAGCCGCAAAGTAATAATAAAAGGGAAGTTGAAAAAATTTATGAGTGCATGTGCTTTGTGTTGCATATTTATGATAAATTATGGAAATCAACTTTAACAAGAACTAATAATAATAACAAGACGGTATAGCAGATGATAATGATAATTATTACGAGGATGAAGAACTCCTGCAATCGATTTTTTCCTAAATTGCATTCATTTTTATTGACTAATCATCATTGTTACGTTGGATTGTGCTGAGAGTTGAGGGGACGGTCAAACCAAAATCAAAGTGGCCGATAAAAAATGTACAATTATTGACATTATTGATATTGAACCTTGACTTTAATCATCAAATCATCAGAGTAAATGATGTTTTGTTTAGATAAAAACCTAATAATGTTTAGATGACAAATATGCAATACATATTATAGATTAGAAAAAACAACATCAAGTGAAATTAGCTAACGAATCCAATCAAAGTTTCAATGGAGAGCAATGGCATAGAATAGAGTACACAATTTTTTCTCAATGTGAAGCTAAAAGTATGTATAAGATGCTACATGTATGATATGCAATATACATAGTTACCTCATCGTTCCTCGTGTGTCATATGACTCGTTTCATGTATTATGTATGTAGTACAAGTGTAGATTATACGTATACATGCAAAATGTCTCACATGTTCATTTACAAAAGTAAATTGGTATAATTAGTCATAAATAAAAATGTTGGAACGTTTTTTTATTATTCCAGCCAAGTAGATGTACATACCTACATGAACCATAAACATAAATTAGAGATTGATATTGCACTGAGGATTCAAAATTGCGAAGGCAAAGGTGCAATAATTTCGACTAGCAGTAAAGCAAATTGTAATAACAACAGAAGGCACTGATATAATGTTGAATGTAGTTGTGACTGTGGTATGTTTTTTCATGGTAGTAAGAGAGTCTTATTGTAGTAAAAGTTCAAGGACATTGACATTATATATACCTTGACTTTTTCCTCGATCGATTATATGTACCTTCTCACATTCAACGGACTCATACCTCCCGACTTTAATTTATTCATTTTATCTTAATCTCTGGTCTACGACTATCGACATCGACTCGAGTCTCAAGTCATAAGAACGAAATGAAAACGAGTGGCAATCGAACCTGCCAATTTTTCTGTATTCAAGTATGTAGGTATGTGTACAAGTCGGTACACATATACAAACTTTACATTATGTAATACGTAATACATACACAAAAGAGATGAACATTAAGCTTTTTTAATTCATCATTTCCCTTAAATACTTGATTAAGAATACAAAACTCGTTATTATAATAATTTTGTTATAATATCTTTATTCTTTATCCTAAGACCTCTGTAGACTGTAGACGGCGGAGTTAGTCGAAGATTAAACGCATTATAAATGTTAACTTATAATTTATAATATTTGTTTGTCTTTTTTCCCTTTCGATTTTTTTCTCGTGATGTATCAGTAAAAGCGAACGTGAACTGTGTACAGTAGTAATAGTAGCATGCACAATGTACATAGTGCAAATTTAATATTAAAGTTCTACTGGCTGTAGAAGAGAACTGTACATTTGAGTAGATGATACCTTAACTCTTAACTGTAGTGTAAATATTATTCGGGATCGATGCATTTTCCCCTTTCCCTTTCATGATAATAGTTGATAGTGTTTCATGTTAGTTGTACTTTGTACTTTTGGCTTTTTGTTATAAGTATGACCTCTTCTCTCTGTGTATTAGGTATTTCGATTACATCTTTTTTTTCTACATTTTCACCAATCTGATCAAGTTCACGTTAGATGATAGACACACAAACAGACACTTATTATGAAACGATAAGCATCTTAAATCAACTCAAGCTTAAACCAAATCAAACAGACATTATAAACACTTTACCTGATGTACTATGGGTTTGCGCCTCATCATTTCCCCATAGAAATTCCAATGAAATCCGTCCGCTTCTGCTTTATTTAATATGAACAGTATGTACTGATTACTGAAACGGTCATCAGCAACATATTTAATACTGTGTTATGAGTTATCGTATTGTCTAGATCAAGTTTCCACTTTAAAGTGTGTAAGTAATAAGTATTACACGTACCATTTACAATTTATCCGCACTTTGAGCTGATCTGATTCTGATCGTCTGTCTAGGCCTTCTCGTATCTACACACATAATTTTGAATAATGTTACAATTAATTTGAAATTATGCGATAACGAAGGAAACTTTGAGTAATTAGACTAGGCTTTAGGAATGCGAATAAAGAATAAAAATTGGAGCTAGTACTATGAGTTGGCTAGATACAAGTGTACTTGGTAATCGATACATATAGAAAAACGATAGATAAGGTCAAATTCAAAAGTTATCTTCATATAAAATGTATACAAAGTTGAAGGGGCAGATTATTTATGATAATTGTAATTTAAAGCTGCATTCCTCTGCATTATGTACGGCATTTTCATTGTATATGATATGCATTTTTATGAATATTGATGATAAAGAAGATAAAACATGGGCACTGGGCACTGATGGCCGTTTTAATAATTAAGAAGACCTAATCCAACTAGATTGAGAAGCGTATATATGCTAATGAATATAAAAAGTCTCACTGCAGTTAATTGACTTTAGGTCAGGAGTCAAAGATGTTTTCATCTATTGTCTGCACTGCATGCATATTTTTAATTACATTATACGTTGAGCAGTTTGGCTTTTGTAAAACATATAGAATTTACGTAAAGAAGCTAGAATCACTTTGCTCTTTTATTGTACTGGACTTTCTGAAAAATCGTGGAAACAACATGCTCGCAGTAATTAAAATTCAGTATTTTGATATGTGATGTCAGTGAATATTGTTGTAATTTAATCATTTCATGTTCAAGGAACAGTGACATGTTGTTGTAGCTGTTGTTATTGTTGGAATATGCTATTTCCAAATTTCTGTATCACAAATCTGTGGAAATTGTTGATATTTTTATGAGAATTCATTGTTCTCACTATGAGGATTATAGTGGTACTTCTGAGGTTTGAATGCGCAATGCATAACATTATTTGTGGATGGAGAGAATCAAAATTTCATTTGAATCATTTACTTTCAGTCATTGAATTCCATACTCAATCCCGATTTCAAAGTGTGCAATATATTATTGAAAATCGAAGTGAGTTATTTGAATGAGAATTAGTATTGTTGTGAGGGATTACAAGTACTATTGTGTTCTAGAATTATAATATGAGAGCCAAAGCCAAATTCCGTCCAATTAACTAACTCACCAGCCAACTAGCAGATAAAATTTATAAATATATAAAGAGGCTTTGACAAGGTGAAAGTCTTTTTTGTACTTCACTACTTGTCTGTTCTCCATACTGTAATGTACATATTCCGTTTCAAACAGTATATTCTTAACTATTTCAAATATGCATTTCTTTGTATTTGTACATGTGACGTATGTATAGTTCTCGAATACGTAAGATCTACTCTCGTAATCATATATAACAGTTTGTAATAATGCAAAAAGCAAAAGTAAACTCAAGTCGAGAAAAAAATAAAGAGCGAGTGGAGAATGAAATGGAATGAAAATGAAATGGACTGATTGCCAAATAGATTACTGCATTGACTCTTTTCAGTTCTTTCCATGTATAATATGTACCAGTATCTACTGCATGTGAATACTACAGATATATTATGTATATCGTTATAATTTCTCTTATATAAAGTTGCAGTACACAGTCCATTAGTTCAACTTTGAGGATTCATCAACATACAATGTACAATGCAGATAAATAAATGTTCACAATAGTTGAAACGAAAAAAATTATTTTACAGTTTCTTCAGAACTGAGCAGAACAGACACAGATATATCTTTATTTTTTATGACTCGCTCATGAAAATTCCTCATAATTCGTTGATTCAATGGTATGCAATGTCTTGTACGTATTATTTTATATGTTGTGCATATCGTACATATGAAGACTAATCACACACTGCCAATTACGCATTTTGCTACAATTTGTTGCAGCAAATGCATTTTGATAAAAGTACATTATATTATATATTATGTAATGTGTAATGTCAATGAAGGAGAATTGAAATTGAAATGGAAAATTGAAAGAGCTTTTTGCCAGATGGAGATACTTAATTCTCTGCCGAAACCAGCCTTGTGATTGCAATTACAATAATAGGGATAAAAAACGTCAGAATTCCCATTAACTGTAAAATCTTCCTTTTGCCGTCGTTCTCCACAGAGTTTTTTTACGTTTGCAGCAGAAAATATTAAAATTCTTAGCAAAGGATGCGTAATCACAATTTAACATGGCTAAATGAATTGAATTAGATAATAGACAATAATATCGAGTCTGCAGTTTGCACCTTGCATCCTTTGATCATGTTGTAACGATAATTGAACAAAGTATATCAGCACACAATACAAATTGTAAATTGTTTTCCATGGATGGAGTTGAGATTGGGATTGAAATTATGTTGGCAAATTATTGTTCTCATTTCACTATTTTGGGAATTACTTTTCCTTTCCGACTTCCTAATTGTTGTACTTTGTTCACTTGTTGTTGTATTTTGTGTTCAACGGTGCAGGCAGAATTATATTTAGCAGTTTCATTCATTATCATTGTACATTGTACTTGCTTTGATTGTGAGATTTTTCATGTGCCGACTTTCAAAAACTAAGTTTAAATACATGCATATACAAAAGGGGAAAGGATAACTTTGTTCCCTTGCCGTATTTTTTTGTGAAAACTTAACAAAAACAAAAAAAATCAAGAAAATGGAAGTCAAGAAAGAATCTCACAGTCACACAGGGGTTTTTTTTTCCAAGATTCCAAAAGGTATTGACAAAAATGGTTGTATAATGGCAAGAAGGGGGAAATTGAAAGCATTTTTTTCACACAGTCAACTTCATTGACAAAAAGCATAGGAAAACAAAAGACAGAGCAGAACGTGTATGTACAGAATACATTTTAATTTTTCGTATGCACATATGGTGTAAAAAAATTATTTATGTATATAAGGTTTTAGCAAACAAACCAGCTGCACTATGCTCTGATTTATATTTAGATTTTAAGTGAAATGTAGATCACATAGTAAAGAGTATAGAGTGTGAATTTCCCATGCAATTTATTCACCATCTTTGTTTGCATGATATTTTGCATTTAATGTTTATGTATATCTATGCATGCAATTTACAATCAGTATTTATGTATGTATTTCGAGTTTCAAGAATTCAGTTGGTATGATTCAGCTGTATGTAATCGAGTCTTCGAGCCGCCAACTGACAGGCCGTAAGAACTAAATAGTCTAGCTAACAAGTCTAAGACAGATATGCGGAAAATGCTTAATAACTCAAATCTCAAATTCAAAAAAGCTCAAAGGAAATCAGTCAAGTTCGAAATTTGAATGGAAATCTCAAAAGAGGAGGGAAAGAAAGCTAATTTGTGTATAGATTATTGTTTACCAACATTCCTTTTGTTTCCTTTGCTTTTTTTTCTCCCATTGTCTTTTGTCCCTATTCCTATATTCTATTCTTTTTGTTTTGCTCTTGGTTTTTTAATTAAAAATTTAAATCTCAGATTTGGCCACGCTGACTCTCACTGATTTCCTCCTCTCTCTCTCTCTCTCCCTCTCACTCTTTACATGCTTTACTTTAACTTTTGCCGTCGCTCAAACGCTTAAACAAGACTTTAGCCACGAGCGAAGGGGCGGAAGACATTGTACACATTTCAGCATATCCTTCAATTTTTTAGGCATAATAATATTATGTTAGCCATATAGCTAAGCCTATGCTTAACTATGACTTGAATGTTATAAATTATAACCAAACATGTTAATATTGAACGCAAGTTTACTGGTTCTCTCATTTTTTTTGTTTTTATCACTTATGAATTTTCTGCATTTTTTAAAACGAAATACATGTTTGTACTACTTTTGAAAAATAGCTCCGATGCGCATTTGTATTTTTGTAAAAACTAAAACATTCAAAAATTGTGCGTGCTTCTCTTTTTACACAGAAAATGCTTGTGTACAAGCATTTTTTACATCACATTTTCACTTTTTAGTGGTTGTTCTTTCGGTATTTTTTACAAACAAAATAAAGTATTGTGAAGGGAAAAGAACAAGTATAGGAGAAGAGATGGGAAACAAAAGAGTAGAAAAGGAGCACTGGGAGAAAGAAGGGAAGAAAGAGGGAGAATGAGAAATAATAAATAACAGTTCAAGTTCATGGTAGAATTTCCTCCATATATATATACGATACACTAGCTCATACTCTCTTACCTGTATTTGTATTTAGTTTTGACGGCTGAGCGTAGGTAATCAAAAAATTCAAAAGACATTATTAAAGTTTTATTGCTTTTTTTGCACAAGAGCTTTGCTCTATAATATGCTGCATGGCTGTCTGTACGGAATGAAGGAAAAACTAGCGAGTGCCACCATTATATATTACATTACATTATATTATATTACAAAAATCCAAATGTGAGTGTGAGAGTAAGTATATAAGTAAGTAAGAGTAAGTGTGAGTTTTATACTTCAAGTGTGGAAGATTTGATATTATTCTACATTATAGACAGGCAGACTTTACAAGTCAATGATCGAGAAAGAATTTTTGGCAGTTTTATGTCCAACTAAATGTCCATGAACGTCAAAAGTCAAAGGAAAAAAGAATCGAGATTTCGTACATAGAGAACAACGTAACGTATACTATACAGGTAGATTAAGCACTATTATTCCATTACATTACATTTCATTACATTAGTGCATTACACTCTTTACGTTTCACGTTACATTGCACCTTGAGCCTGGATAATAAAATTACAAAAATATTTACAAACATTTAGACAGCCATTTAAAGTTTTACTCGAGAGGTAGACTGCGAGCCTGGTTGTTTTGCTAACTCTCCTTTTTCAAACGTGGTATGTATGTGCTCCATACATAAACAGCTTTGACGTTTGAAACGAAAGAGGAAGAGAAAGAAGTGTGAATAGCATAAGAAAAAACGTTTTTACGGCAGGTATGAATGCCATTCGCCTTTTTGCATTTGTTCGTCGTGACAAATACTTAAATAATATTTGTATTTGTATAGCTATATGACTATAATATACGCATAGTATAATAGGGATGAATTGTGAATTGTAATGCAGAAAAAATGTGCATAGACGAAAAAGATTAAGAAAAAAATGTACACACAACACACACACTTAAGAATGTATGTGTAGTGTGTGTATATGTGCTTTGATTGTCGAATGTCGAAGGAAAGTTTCATTTTTGTGGTTTCGCACTCGCTCTCGTTCTTTCTTTTTACAGTTTACAGTTTGTGTGAGTATGATGTGTGTTGATGTTTGATGAGACCCCCCACACTCTACGCATTCTACTGTTCGCCCATCTCCTTGCATTGTTGTAGTATTTATTTTTCTCTATGTCATGTAGTTGAGGAAATAGTTCAACATGTGTACTGTGTAAATAATAATACACATTTTATTGTGTTGTCCACACTCTTCCTTTTCATTCACCAATTCCGAGATTTGTATTACGAAATAGTAGAAATAGAGACAGCGATGAAAGATATCAAAGTGATTAGCGAGTAGGTTGAAAAATTTCTGAAACGCACTTTGCAATTTTTTTTTCCTTCTTTCAATAAACTAAACATTTGGTGTTGTTTAGATGTATCTTACGTATGTACGTACGCTTATGCTGTTCAAAATTAAATAATGCAATAATGATGATAATATTATTATGTTATGATTATGTGTATACAGCTTGTCAGTACTTTACAATTTTGTAATAAAATCAAAAAAGTCGAGAAGGAGAGAAAACAAAAATCTTTGTTGGTTTTTTATGGTGGTTTTCGTTGTATTAGTGTAGGTATAACATGTTGTGCTGTTTGTGGGCGAGAAAGAAAATGTGAGAGAACTTCCCTGCTCTTGCTCACTCGCTTTAATTACACGTGCTTTGTCTGTTCTTGTTTACTCTCTCCTTTTTACTCTCAAAGATCTTAATATCGCTAATCGGCACGATAATAAGTGTAGTAATGGACATGGTGTTATTCTGTTAAGTTAAAGTTAAGGATCTAAAATAAGGGTCCACTGACAATCTCGTTAAATTAGTTCGTGAGGCTCTAAGGTAGTTGCTAGGGGTCAAGAATTAAGCACATTTTCATCGATATTTCATCGCAGAAAATTTTCTGTGTTCCTTTGCACAGGTACAGTTGCAAGGGAACGTTCATGAAAACTTATCGAAAATCGAAAAACGTAAAATTTCCGATCTCCTCATGTTTTTGAATCACTTACTCTGTAAAAATTATAATCTTACGAATTATGCATTTGTCATCGAATGTTGATACAAGGTTCTGGTGGACCCTTACTAAAAGTACTCGTTTCTTTGTACTACGCATAATCATTGGTATGCATTCATCGTTGCTGTTACCGTAACTTACACACTACACACTAAAATCTAATTCAATACAAGCAGATTTTCTTGCATATATTACGTTGATGTGCTGAGCCTCTCTTTTTTGTGGTAATATCTGTCTGTGGACCACAAGTCAACACTCAAATTCAAATTTAAAATGTGGGTGGCCAAAGGCTATACAAACATTGAAGTGGCTGCACACTCATAATTCCATGTATGTATATGTATATATACATAATATTAGCTTATTGCACATTATCACATGTAATATCGTTCATAATCATAACTCATAACATGTGGGAAATATTCCTCCAAAACTGTATACTGTATACATATATGTATGTACACAAACTATTTTCTTGTAAACCGACAACTTTGGCCACGTTTTATGTAAGTTTGTGCAGATAATATGTAGTAGGGGGTACAAAGTACACAGAAAGTTTTTCATTGTTCATTTCATGACACGCTTGGCCTGTCTGTAATGTAATATTTTACATTTTTACACACAGTTTTAAATTATGATGGTTGATTTTCCCTCAAAACATAATATTTAGTAATATCGTAATGATATATTGTGAATTATGTGAGAGTCAGATGCCATACTACATACTTGCCATGTTGAAAGCTCCATGATCATAATTAACTCTCGATTTGACGAGTCGTGCTTTTTTAAGACCACAACCAAATTCATGTACGATATGCAAGATAGGGACGACACTGTAAAGGCGTTTTGTTTGTTTCAGCACTTGCTAAAATAGGCTTGAAAAATCTGAACATTAATTAGCGTGTTGGAAAAACGTCAGCCTAAAAGCAATAATGGAGTTTGACAACATAACTTCTAAATAAATAAATATGTATTTACAAAGAAAACTTTAATTGACATCTACACACCTTTTTCTGGCTTCTGGGTTTTGTTCATCAAGTCACCAATGAATATCTAGCTTCAAATATTTTAAAGCTTAAAATAAATACATATATGAATTTTTAAAAATATCTTATAACTATGTTTTTGCTTTTATTAATTTACAGCAAGTCCACCACCCACCCCCGAGAGAATAATCAATCCGAATTCCCTCCTTTTTCACGACACGACTCGGATCCGACTTAATCAAACCCGTCCCTTGCTCGAAAATGCCTTCAAGCTCAATATAAATGGACCCGGGGGAATCCGCAGTGAAAATGGCCAAGGGAGCAAAGTCCTGAACCGAATAAAGCAGTCAAGTTCCTTTAGAAATCCTGTGTCGAGTCCACTTCGACCAAGAGAACCTCCTCCACCACCTCCACCTGTAGCTAGAAATAGCAATAAGCCAACGGCTACTCCAAATCAAAGCCAAAATCAGAATAGTCTTCAGTACCAACTGCAGAAAACTTTGGCCAGCTTGGGCAGTGGAAAGGAGGATCGGAGGCCAACAAGGAAATCTTCCCTCCAAGGAACATCTTCATCATCATCACCGCCGTTGCAAACCAAAGGAAGTAATAATAGTAAAAACAGTAATAATGCCAAAGAAATTCAACAGCATCCAAAGACAAATGTGGAGCAGCAGGCGGCAGTGAAAGGAATTGTGGGTGCTCAAGGGAAAAGCTCCAATGTAAATTCCTCAACGTCGTCGTCGTCATATGGGAAAACGTCCTCATCAGTAAAAAATTCTAACGATGCCAATAACAATAATAGTAATGGTATCAAATTGTCTCCAAACAGGAGTAAAAATCTTGCAGAGAGATGTAAAGCTGTTGAAAAAGTTTTAGCTCAACAACACTCGACTTCATCTTCATCATTATCATCATCATCATCATCATCACCACAGACACACGAGGAGAAACAAATAAAACAGTCCCACGTCAAGTCGAGTGAAACGCAGGAAAGAATCACCTCAGGAGATTCCACGTCCACAAATCAGTCAAAAACCTCAGACTGTGAGCTTATTAAACCACCAGCCAATAATAATAAAAGTGATACTAGTAATATCAACAGGAATGATAATGATAATAATATTTCACAGTTTCTCCCAAAATCCAACGCACATCATAACCACATCAATAACAACATGAATCACAATGAAAGTTCGCAAAAGATACAACAACAATTTCACATGCAAACGCCAATGAACGCCTCCCATTTAAGCGACTCACAGGATCAAAATATTGAGATTGTGACCAAGGAAAATTCTGTGAGTGAAATTCGGATCTATTCTGGTACAAAGCATTTGAATATCGATCACAACAGTGAGGCCTCTCGAATTCTTAGTAATTTCGGCAATTCCAAAAACAACAATGGTATTAACAATGGAGCTTCTGAAGTTCACTATGCTGCTACGGATTTAGCTTATCCTCAGAAAGAAAATGAAACTGGAAGTAATACTAATAATAATAATAATAGTCATTATGGTTCTTCTCATTCTCATTTCCGCCAAATGTCCGCACCAAGTACTTTAATAAACTCGGCAAACTCAAAACCACAGTCGACGTCAGTCGTTCTCATAATTGATACATCATCTTCCGAATCCTCCCATGCGGATCGAAGTCCCAATAATAATAATAATAATCATTATAGTATCAACAATAATGAAAAGAATAATAATGATAACAATAATTCCATTACACATCCCTTACAAAAAACAGGTAGTTTTGAGGAGAAAGAAACCATTGTTGAAGAACCACTTTATGATGACGTCATCAATCATAATTTAAAGAAAAATAATACTAATAACAGTAACAGCACTAATAACAACAATACAAGTTTCAATGCCACTAAGAGGAATACTCTCAATGATGCCATGAAAAATACGATATTATCCTCCCCTCTCTTTCGTAGCCTGAGTAGGGAGTCCATTGACAAGAAAAAGTCAACGTCCACTTCTAGCTTAAATCTCAACTTTAAGAATTCTTCCAATACGAATTCAATTAGTAAATTCAATGGTGTACCGTCTATTTCGATGCCAATTTTACCTCCTCCCCCACCCCCTCCGATTCCACCCCATTCGCCTGCAAAAACAAGCAACTATCTCGCAACAAATATGACTGAAATTGGGAAGAGTGCTCTGGGAAAATCCACAGCAAATGATAATGACATTTACGATGACATTGTCACTAATAATTTACATTTAAAGTCAAGTTCCCCTTCAATTGTGAGTGGCAGCGTTAATGGAAATAATGGCTCGATTAACTATGGAAGTGTGACCAGTAGCGGACGTGGAGGAGAGGATGACCAAATCATTTATGATGATACCTTATCCATCATTTCCAGTAACTACACAAGCAGTTATGGCAGGTCAAAGTTTAACGGCCTAATAGAAGAAGAAGAAGAGGAGGAAGAACCTTTGTATGATGATGTACTCAATATTTTAAGTCAGGATTCTGAAACTGAGCGGGGATCCAGGTAAGAAGGACATGATATTATGGAAATCAAGTTTTTATCTCAATATGGTTTGATTTAATTATATCTATGTATCATGTATTAAAAGTTTCAATTAAACTTATACTCGTTTTTAATTATATAAATGTATAGAACTTCATTCCCGGAAGTAGACGATGTGCCACCGCCTCTTCCAGCTCAAGGACCTCCAACTCACCTGCCAAAAGTATCCAGCGACCTCCCACTTCTCACCTTCCCCCTACTCAGTAGTGTCAACAAAAATAGTGATAAAACCGGGACGAGTGGAAGAAAAAGCTCGATTTTAGTTCCAAGTCTTCCCTCTGACCGGACAAGTCCCGTAGTTCTCCTTCAGGATATTTTACAAGTTGATCCTTTGACTGAAGGCATCGTCAGCAAAATTGGAGTTGATCCCGAAAGAACTTCTTCGGGCAATGGACAGGAGGAGGATGAAATCCTGGATAGGACTCGAACACTTCTCAACGAGCTCAATGAAAAGCTGACCAAACTGAACTTTTGTCCTGCTGACTATTCTACTTACATTTCCAAAGTCGTCATTTCCTCCAGCTCGGACTCTAGTGGAGTGGAAGAAGACTACAACTCGGAGAAAAATTACTCCTTTTCCAACCACAGCAACAGTGATATCAACTGTTTTGATGAGAATTACAGGCTAAACGCCGTGTCCAAATTGGTGTCCGAGACCATCTCCATGGCCCGGGGTAAATTTTTGGACTCGATGAAACTCAGCTTGAGTGCCAATGGAAATTCAAATAGCAGTGGAAACTTAGTCCCAGGAGGACAATCTAGTGCAAGTCCAGGTGGCTCTTCCGGCAGTTCTAGCGGCCCGATGAATGTAGAAGAACCAATTTACGAAGAAATCGGGGGTGATATGAACCGATCTGCCTCGCCCATTTATGCAGATGCTTTTGACGCCAAGAGTATCTTTGATGGGGCTGGACGAAACGAAATTCTTGCATTTCTCGAGTCTATTCGAGATCGTCTCACTGCAGCCGAGTCGGTAAGTTTCAATTTTAAATGTTCTTAATTCACTATTTCGCATAGTTATAATCAATGATTGATTTGGAGGTTTTAATTTGGTTTTTTTTTTCATTGTCTAGACTTCGACAGACAGTGCAGCCTCATCGTTAAATCGTAGTAGTACAAAAGGCCGGAAAATTGTAGATATTGAGAGAAATGACTCGGGTATTGGGTCCGAAGCAGGCTCCCTGGTTGCTGTTAGTAGTAGTAAATCCCTTCAAAACAGTGGCCACCGCCTTTGTACGGACTGCAACGATTCTCCAGTTGACCCTCGACACATTCCCACCACAAATGGCGAGGCTGGGGTCGTCAACTTAATGACTGTGAATGGAGAATGCAGTAGTCAGTCAATTTCTATCTTAAATTTATGCCGCTCCTGTACGCGAAAGCGAGGCGAACGGAAGGAGCTTCTCCAGGAGATTTATGAGACGGAATTAAAATATGGAAGGGATTTGAAAATAATCGAAGATGAATTTTACAACCCTATTCAAATTGCCGGTCTTTTAGGTAAACATAAATATGTACATACTTTTAATAATTGCCAACTATTTTGTTGTTTTGGATGTGAATAGACAATAATTTTATGTATATTATGGATTAATGTTTATTATGTGTTAACAATTAATTTTTAGGTAAAGAACAATTGGACCAAATATTCCTAAACATTTCCAACCTCATTGAGATTAACACTCAGCTCACGAGTATGATCAAATCCGCGATTGATGACGCTATCGCGGCCCAGGATGATGACCTGACAACTATAAACGTGGGCAAAATCTTTATCGACTATGGCGAGACTATGATGACAGCCTTTGAAAACTATTGTACTCGCCAGGTACGTAATACATTCACAGAGACTGTTCAATACTTTTTTATTGTATAAATTAGGTATTAATTAGTCTCACAATTACTTGATTTGATATGTACGGCATATTTTGTAAAACGATTTTGTGTATATTTATCAGTAAATGTAAGTTTCAAGTCCAACCTGTGAGAAATGTATAGTAGTAAACAGTTGGAGAATCATGTAGTCAAGTGGTAAAACAAGAATAGCAATTAAATTGCAAGTAAATTTTTCCCCCAAGCAGTTTTTTCACCTTGCGACAAGTTAAAAGACAGGACACTTGTATACTTGTTCATTTAAAAGCAACTATTTATCAATTGTGATAAAACAGTTGGGACTATTGCTATTGTGTAGACATAAATCATTCCGATTTGATGACATGATGTCGCCAGCTTACATTTTCTACCTCATTTTTGATTCTTCTTAGAATTCGTTCTTTATACATACACACGTTCTTTTTGCTTTTGGATGACATTTGGCAG
>JAQIVE010004006.1:0-15401 GCA_034698285.1 Sminthurinus bimaculatus | reverse complement strand
ATGTACATACATATAGTCATATGTAGAACCATGCAATTTAGGTTTTTTCCCGAGAGTCAGAATAGAACCAGTCCTAAAGCCTCAACTACTTCGAATTCCCATGAAGCTCATGAGAAAATTCCAAAATTCACTTTGCAAAAGGTTTTTTATGCTCAAAATTGCATATAATATAGTATACATATATACACCGAATTTACGATATGTAAAAGGATCAGGTGCGGTGACGGTTGCACAAAATCGAAAATCGAACTTACACACTTTTATTGAGCGAGACAGAGGAGAGAGGGAGAGAGTTTGAGAAATAGAGAGGATTTTAGACTTTGAACTGAGGAAGAGTATGAGAGAAGGAAGAGGATGATGTGCAAAATTACTTTGTTTTTGATTGAGCTTCCTCTTCAATGCATTACACATTTATGTATGTACATGAACGCATCGTCTTAATCCAGCTTTACATTCAGAACATTAAGTATGATGTTAAGTCGCGGTGTGTCTGTATAAGGACGTATACATGCACACAGTACATAATTAGATATACTCTTTGGCTTCACTCACTTGACTCTCTTGTCTTCACATTCGATGGATTTTTATTCGGCCAATTTTTCTCAGAAGTCCCCTCACCTCTCTCCTCCATGAGATGAAATGAATTGTGAGTTTGCTGTACTTACAGACATACATACATACATACATAGATACATACAGAGTGCGAAAATGAAAATGACTGCTCACTGCTCAAGCAGAACAGTTAGAGGATGATTTCAAGAACTGGTGAACTTTGGAACTCTAAAGCTTCTTCAAGTCTTTGACTCTCCGCTCTTCCATACGATACATAATACAAAATGAATTTTTTACATTGCATACATATGTACATATAAGCTCATTCCGCCACATTAAACTCACCCACAAATCGATCTCTTGAGGAAACAATGATCTTCTGTATAAATATAAAATATCCGGATGGAACCACGTCTTTATGTCAGGAGCAATGTAGGAGAGGCAAAAAGTATAAACTTGATGGTAGTAAAGTTTAGTTTTTAGTTGCAGAATATCAGCATGTATTATGTATGATTATATTATTACTTATTCTTCCTCTTTGTGAGTATAGATACTCACTAATGGTAAATGGTATGGTACAACAACATCCAGTAATGATGGTGGTGGCAGAGTATTTCCAAGTAAAAGAATTACAGTTCGTAGAACACAAAACGTATTTGTCTTTGTTTTAATTGGCTATCATCTAGCAGTTCCCTCAAGAGAATTCTCCTAGCCAAGGTAAATACATAATATATAGGAAAGGAAAGAATGTGAATAAATATGAAATTAATCTCTCATGATGATATTTTTCAAAATGATACAATGATTGAATAATTTCAACACTTCATTCAGCAGTCAGCGCTCATATCTATTCAGTTCCGTGGAATACAAAACCCTCAGCTTTACGGAACTGGTCGTATCTTGGATATAGACTAAGAATGTATGTAAGTCTAAGGGAAAAAAACAGTGGATGATGTGACGATGATATATAAAAGTTATTTAATTTACGCCTGTGTCTTCCTCTCTCTCACGTCTCGCATTGACACAGGGCTACAACTGTCAGATAAATTATGAGTATGGACAGAGAATTTTGAAATTGTCATTAAAACAGTTGTACTTACATATTTACAAGAACATACATAATATGTATCCAGAGGAGAGTCTTCATGGGTGTTTTTCTATACGTCTTCTGTCTTCTGTGTGCGTGTGTACATAACATAATAGAAGCTGCAACTATTATATACATTGTACATGTACATGGTACATGGTACATTTAACCTATTAAAGTTGTGAGGTTTGTATCTTATGTTATGTATGTATGTAGTGTTGGTTCTTCGTCTTTTTGTGTAGTTTACTTAATTAGCAAGATTTATTGCTGGCAGAATTATGATGGATGATTGGTATCTATATGTATGTGTTGTATATGTTATGCCCTGTTATGTTAACTGATGTTATGTTATCTTGTCTTTTCTTTTGCCTTGCGTCTCATGTTATGTATTCAAGTATGTATGTAGGTACGTGTGTATGAATGTATTCATGAACGGAAAATGTACTAACGAGATAAGCACGTCATTATTTCTCAAAACCCACTCTGTTTTTTCCAAAATACATCTTTTACATTATGTACATTATGTCTTGAGAGTCTTGTCTTTGAGCATTTTTTCCGTTGCTTTTGGTTTTTACACCAATTTTTTATCCTCCTTTTTTGTGGACAAATACCTCAAAAAGATGCGTGCTCGTTGAGTTTGTACTTTGAATTACTTGGCTATTTTATCTGGGTTTGGTTGTATACTGTATACTATGCTGATGGTCAGCCAAACTAAATACGCACTTAAGGCATTTAATTTTAAAATTTGTGAACATGAGCTTTTACTGCAGGGAAATTCCTCTGTACATACATATACATTAAACTTGACAAGATGAAAAAGACACACAGTCACATTTACATTATACATTGCCTATGACTTTTAATATTTAATACATTAGACCCTGCTATTATAAATGTTAACATAAGTTCATTTTCATCAGCAATCTTTTATTGCCTCGTCTTGAACATGGTTAAATATAATTTGTTCAGAGTTGAAGATTGCTAAAATTACATGAAAATTATAATTGAGCTTATTATTTATGGTCGCGCTTTTACTTGGGGTATTTTTGTTCACCTTTCTAACTATTTATAAAGATGACAATATGACCATTTTATACGGAATTTAAAAATATTATTAGTTTCTCCATAATTATGCTCGTTTTCCTTTTAATTTCAATTGCAAAAAATAAACAACCAAATTCGTAATAAATAATAAAAATGTAACTTACCTACATCAAAAAGAAATTTATTACTTATAATATATTATAGGTAAATACACAATATAATACCTATTAATTGAATGCATGCAATCGTTTTCATGCTGGAGTAAGCAAACTCAACTGAACAAATAAAATGAATGGATGGATGGCCATAAGAAAAATTAATTAATTTTCCAAAAAGGTTTCCTCTCGTCTAACTGATTCACTGTTGTACTTTTTCATTTTCGTAGATATGACAATTTTAATGAGGCAATCTCAGCGGACAACAACAATGAAATGGAGACGTCGGCAATGTCAAGCGCCAGTCATCATCATGAGCAAGTTACACTGATGAAACCTCGAGAAAGGAAATGCGACTATGAGACAAATCGTCATCAGAATCATCATCATAACAATAATGATAATGACTTTACATTGACTTTGGAGTTGAACAATGAATTATCTTTTGCTGCTAACGGAATTTCGGCAGGAGCGATTGAGCTGCAAAACGGCAAATATGAGGATCAAACTGCCTATATTTACAAGAACAATAATAACAATAATCATTATCATCGTCTGCAGCAGCAGCAGCAGCATTTGCAACAAAAGGAGACGTCCTCCGTTCTCATTCTCCATTCATCATCAAATAGTAATCCAGTCATTGAACCAATTTTTGAGGAGGAAGGTGAAGGAGATGAATCCATTAGATCCGTCGAAATTAATATTTCCAATAAGGCTGAGCAGCACGAGGGATCAGGTGGAGCCGCCAATGTCAAAGCAAAAGAGGACGGAGGAAAATCAACCACATTTTTATCAACTCTGCAAATCCAAGCCAATTCACAGCAAAGTGAATCCAACTCCAACGTTGAGGAGAGAAAAAGAGAAACGGGAAAGAAGAATGACGTTGATATTGACATTTGTCCCCAAGAGAACAGAGTAACTATTCAATCTCAATCTACATGTACTTTAGGATCCGGAACGAAAAGCCAGAGTCAAGTGAAAGTGTTCCACACAGAAAACACACATGATGTCAACTCAAAGGCTAATTCCAATTTCAATTCAAATTCAAATACAACAATGTTATTAGTTGGGGAAAATAAAAAGGAACTATTAGGGGACAACGACTTGATGACGACCGAGATGATGCTCCTTCAAAAAGAGAGTCGTGAAAACAACAATCAAAATCAAAATGAGTCAATCAATGGACATTTGGAGCACAAGTCCGCAGTTGATGATGATAATCATAATGATGATACTGATGAACAAACACAAAGACAGAGGAAAACGATGAAAAAGGGGGCGGTGATGATGACGACGACGACGACGTTGAATTCAACTGCCGAGGCCATGAGCAACAAAGGTAAGAAAAAGATCATTTTCTACTGTATGTCTGTAGTCTGTAGTATCATTATCTGCTCTCATTTATCCGCAGTACTCAGCATTGACTTTTTACTATTAATCGTGCCCGGCTTATAAAAATCTACATACACATATCATTTATAGCATATAGAGAATCACACAGCATAATTCAGCATATAAAATATTATTACATGATATCATATCATAAACAGTTTAAAGACTGAATAATACGGAGACATAACAGAAAGAGATTCATTTCAAAAAAAATCCTTTCTTTCACTTCTTCTTTCTCCTCCGCGCATGGTGTTTGTGTTTACTCAGGCTCTCCATTTTTCCCATTATGATTACATACGCATAGTACGTTTAATTTGCCCTTCCAATTTTCTCTCTTTATTATTCATGTCCATGGGCATAAAAATATGTATAATATGTAGAATGGGTGCATATATATTTCATTATCATTATTTACTTACACTAGTTTTAACAAGGGAACAAAATACTTTTTACGATAATAATACATCATAGTAATATAACTATTATTCTTACAATTTATTATTCTTGGCGCCTTAAATTCATTTTTCTTTTTTATAAATACTTTTCCTTTTTTTGTCCTTTTCTATTCTAATCATAACTAGTGGAGCTTTTGTACACTTTGTTTTTTTAGATCGTCAAAGTATAAGTAAGTAATTTTAAAA
Source organism: Sminthurinus bimaculatus (assembly GCA_034698285.1). Lineage (NCBI taxonomy): Eukaryota > Metazoa > Arthropoda > Collembola > Symphypleona > Katiannidae > Sminthurinus > Sminthurinus bimaculatus. The sequence continues at coordinate 10,530 of JAQIVE010004006.1, read as the reverse complement.
TATGCCTGTTTATAGTTATACATTTGTGCACTGTGCACCTAAGGCCGATTTATTTGCAAACATTGTAAATTATAATTTGTATAACTATTATCAGAGTAATTAATAAGCCTATCGTTTTACTTTCAACTAAATATTCTATGAAAAAAGTTATTGTCGTCGTCGTCGTCATCATCATCATTATTATTAGGCAGATAATCAAGTGTAGCTTATTTATACACACGCATAAAACTGAACAAAGGCGTAATATCTTATATATATGAATGTAAGTAATGAGAATATCCTTTGAGATCATTTACCCATTCTCATTAGTCATCAAGTATTTTTGAATGTTGAAGGCAGCCATTCTTTTTTATGAGGTACAATGTAACAAAATGCAATGCACAACAACAAGAAAACTTGCGAAAAGTCCAAGCTCCACATAAAAAACGATTCACTGCTAACTATATTTCATTTTATATGCTTACTTGTGTATATTATTTATTATTATACAACATGAATTCAAGTTTAGATACACACATGTATGTATGTATATAGTGAATAACATTGTACATTGTACTCTCAAGTACTTAGTATGTACGCTGAAGAAACCTCGTAAATAGTTGAAAGTTGTTGATGAGATTGAAATTGATGATAAGTCTTAATTGGGATTAGCTGCCTATAGTCGTCTAATTATTATTACACTAGAAAATCCAAAATGCAAAATACCAATGACTAAAAACTAGAATTGAAAACTGAAACTAGACATTATAGAATCAGCATCAGCATGCATCAACATCAAACTCGCATGTAGATGATAATTTTTTTAAAACGACGCATATGTATACATATGTACTGAGAAAAAAATTCTCTCAAGTTGGTTTTCAGTAATTTGAGACGAGAGATGAGAGCCTTTGAATGATCTTCATGAAATTAAGAGAAAAGATATACGGGGAAAAGTGCATTATACTGCAAACATGGATGCATACATGTATAAGGCTATCCCTTTTCAATATGTACATGACTTCAAATTACATAATGATGTGTATGTAGTTTCATTTTACATACGTATATTATGCTTACAGAGTATTGTACAAAATACAATAGAGATTAACCCGATGGACTATTCTACAAGCTTGAATACGGATACTTGTACATTTTCGTGCAGATGTAGACTTCTCCATGACAACGTGCTCAAAAAATCTACAAATCTCCACAAAATACCACAAAACCAAGTATACAAGCATAGCTTTACTTTTACTTTACTCATCATCTGGTGGAGCTCTAATATCACCTCGTATGTATGTATGTATGTAGATTTAATATTTAATGTGCTATTACTATACGGCACACGATATACACATAATATGATGGTGATTATTATTGAATTGTATAGATTGCATTGTTAGAGCAGAGTAGAGTAGAATTGGAATTGTTAGGAGAAGGATATGAATCGTGCTGGGGTAGTAAAAAACCAGTTGTAAAATTCCGGTGGATGTGGATGTGGAATGAAATGAAATGGAATAATATATGGAAGCAATAATGGATGTGTGGATTGTGGATGTGATGGATACCTCAAGAACAGAATGTTTGCTCACATTTGCTCTAAAAGGGTGAACTTATGTTGAAATGTTGAGCATTGACGACGTCGTCTTAATCTTCTTTTTGGTCTCCGTCTTTGCCTAGTTGTTGTTGTTATTATTGTTGTTCTTCCATCTCGTCTCCTTGTATCTACTGGTGTAATTGTGAACTGTGAATCCTGCAAAATTGTCTTCGTGAGTTGTAAAACAGTTTCGGAGAAGTCGTCATATCGACGACGCACAGATTATGTATGTATATGTGCATAGTGCATAATGTGTATGAACAACAACTTTTATCATTTGCTCTTAACTTTATTGTTGACTTGATGTAGGATTTTAGAGTACATTCATTAGAAATTCATTTACTTTTCATTTGCATCCGTCGCCAGCAAATAGTTACAGAACACAAGCAGACAGAAGAGGGGAAAGACAGCAGAACAAATATGTACACGCAAATAATAATACGGTCAACAACATTAGCCATTAAACGTACATACACTCCGTTTTCTTGCGGATTATTATACTTGCTATGTAGCCGTTGTTTACTCTGAAATTTAGAAGAAATAAGGACAGGAATCGGGAAAGAATGAACTTCTTAGCAGCAAAAATTGTTCAAAATTGTTCTGTGCGAAAAATCTACAACATTTTTTTTAAATTTTCCAATCCTAAACTCTCTTTTCTTTTTGGGATCAGCCATAAATTCGACTAATTTGTGTAGGAGCAAAAGGGGATTAATGAAAATGATGTTAATTTTTAATGATGAAAGTATGCAATAAGCTTCTGTAAGTAAAATGAGATGTGACATGAGGAATTTGACTCAAGTTTTAGCCTTGAGCTTTAAACATCTAGAATAATTCATAATTTACAATGTATGTTCATGTATGCGTAAGTATTAACTGGGTTTACAATCGAAACTTCCCAAGAAGTGATGAAAGTGAAGTCGGGAAATCGAAACTGACTAATCAATTAATTATACCCTTTTTGCCGGCCTCTGCTCCTTTTTCTTATGGTAAATGATGGGTACATTAATCAGATGATGATTCTCAGACAAAGAGAGTATAGATGACATTTGCATTTGAATGATGAATAAACTCGTAATGAGATGAGAACAAGATGATGAAAAAATGCAAGGAATCTTTAGTCTAATATAATTACTGTTATTGTCAATGGTGAGTATCTATGTATGTATACGTAAATGTGTGGAGAAATCTAAAATCTACACTCCTGACACTACAAGATCAGTATAATATAATATATGTACGTTGCACATACAGGCCGAGAAGATACTCGAATTAAAAAGATGATGTGGAAATGTACACATGCACATTATCATCATGTCATCAAATAATTTGTCATGGCTCAAAGCGGGGTTCGGATGTAAATGGGAATGCTCATGATGATGATGACGATGATGATGATGAGAGCTTGACAAAAAGAAAACGAATAAAATGATATTCAAATTCAAAAGTTGCACTACTAACACACAAGTAAGAGTCACAAGCAGCAGACTCTTATTTATCTTCAAAGTTTTACCTTGATTGTCACATCCCAAGTCTAGACTGTAAAGTCAGAGATTGAGAGTTAAAAGTTGAGTTTTCTTTTATGTCGTCGGTGTCGGTTTCTCCGTCTCTCTTTCTCTGAATACTCTCTATACACAAATTTTTGTAGGTAGCTTCACAATAAGAAGTAGAAGTGGAAAGCGATGCAGGAGAAAATAATATAAAGCAATACGAAAAGCTGATACTGATAAATAAATGATTCACTTGAGACATTGAGACTTGAAACCTTGTAAAAGTGATATCTTTATGTAGGAAATTCATTTAAATACTTGCACATTATCTCAAAATCTCTTGGGAGTCCATAAGACTCTGGCCTGCCTTTTCAACGATGACTCTGTCAGGCATTGGTCTAGCACTATATACTATATACTATACACACAGTTTACAATCTATCTATACAGAGTACAGGCAGAGGATGATATAGAATATACCAAATACCGAAGAAATCCGCTCAAAAAATTAGATGAATAAATTGATAAATGTCCAGAGACTATGCACGGCTCGTTTGACTTTGTTCCCTTCGTGTCAGCAGACTTTTTCTTACATCAATTATCTTTATAGGTACTCTTTTACCGTCTCTCATACTCTCTCTCTCACTCTCTTGCTCTGTCCCTCTCTTTTTATCTCTTTCTCACTCTTATCTCAACAACATGATAATAAAAGATACAAAGAATTTGCTTCCATTTCCTATCCTCTCTCTCTCTCTCTCTCTCTTTCTTTAGATTAAACACCAACTTACAAGATGTGATCATGTTGATGATGATGTTGTTGTACAATATACAATACAATAGCAATAAATATCTTCACATACTTATACAATACTTAATAGACACACAATACACACGTTCTCAACGTCGAGTATAACATTATCGGTTTTATTATATACGCGTAATACATTATACACACACAAAAATTGTGGTACGAATCAACAAAATCACACAAGGAACAAGGCTCGTTAGAAATCTTGCATGTAAATCTCATGTCAGGTACAAATAATAATAATTTGTCTAAGAAGATTATTATTTATTTTTTGTATCTCTCTCTCTCTCTCTGTCTCTCTTTATGTCTTATTGATTCACCTCTCAAAGTGAAATACCTCCGCCTTTCAATATCAAAATTCAATAGACCATTTAATAAATATATTAGATGCCTTCATTTTTTCTAAATGAGAGCTAAACACTTCAACAAACCTAATATCAAACAATCTTGATTACAGCATGAACAGATAGCAGATACGTATAATATGTACTTTTCAAAGGGACAGTACAGAGGAGAGGAGGCGAAAAGAAACGAAAGAGAGAGGACTATAAACCTTCAAAACTAACTAAAGACAGTTGCCGTCATTCGGGTACTGTATTTGTGTGTGTCATGTGTAAGTTATGCAGGATGTTTTAAACTTTAATAGGTATAACGTTAACGTTAATCTGAATCATGAAGTCGTTTCAATGTCCTTTTTTCAACTTTATGTACGTATGGAGATCCGACGCAGGACGCAGTGGCACTGCAACCAAATTCACCATATTTTTGAGAATAGATTAGAAAAGAATAGTCAGCAAAGATCCACTATGACTTTACACACTACACACTGTAAATGTACGTATTTATGTACACATGAAAAGCGGAAACAAGAGATAAAATTTTAAATTGAGTAAAAAGTGCACGCCGTCGTTGTTTTCGTCGTGTTTAATGTCGCCGTTCATGTATGTTTATGTATTTAGTATTTAGTATCAAATTGGTCCAAGAAATATGTAATTCACAATAATACCTACTCAAGACTATTTACTACTACCAGCTAGTCATGGCTGTTTTTACGAGGAGTGCTCACGCATTAGCAGCTGACGAAATTCGTCTCTTGTCTTATTCTTATTCTTCTTCTCCTACTTCTCATGGTTCTGGATCCCAGTCTCTCTTGTTCTTGTTTGGACGTTCACGTAATACTAATAATAATAACGATATAACGATAATCAGATCCACGTTTTGTCGTCCTGTCCTCGCGCAAAGCAGACAAACAAGCGTGTTTAAATAAGACGAAAGAAAAAAACGAAGAAAGGAAAAAGTGACCATTTTTTTCGAACAAAAGCGTATTTATGTGTATAAAGGAGCAGAAAATGTCCCATGTATGATGTGAATGTGTATTATGTTGTTGCTCTCCAACAATCCACAATCTTGCAAATCTTGTCACGTATTTCATAATAATGGCGACAACGGCCCTTTTGCTACTACTAGATACTACTATACACACAACAAGTAAGCCAAACTTCATTCACAGAGTCTTTTTTCCACCATTTTTCATAACATAACTAGTATCTATGTGTATGTATAGTGTAATGTCCGCTCATTACATCATTTTGAAACAAGCTGCTGTTGAGGCTTTTAAAGCAACTGGCAAGGTCCCTCCATCTCCGTCCCGTTTTTTCCATTATGTATTCTTTCAATTCATTATACAAAGTATGAGCATCAATGTAATCATAACCACTGTGAGCATGTGTAGGTAAAACTTATCTGGTTTTGTGTTGATTTTATTGTTGATCACGAGGAAAAGATTCATTGGCGGGAAGGCAACTGACAACAACAACAGCAACAGTCAACTGACAGTCAAGTTTATTAGGCTTTTTTGAGCTTATTTATCACACATCTGCAACTTTGATGTGGGAGACAATCCGCTATGTATAAAGACACACTACGTTATGCATGCGCACTACGCTACCCTTGTTGGTGCTGTGTCATTGAATAAAAGATGGTCATCAAAGTTTTAGGACTATTTCACTTTTTTTCATCGGAATAACGACGTTGACGTTGACTTTGTGGACTCTCGTCTGCTTATCTATGTACTGTTTGAATGCTGAATGCACACAGTGCACAATGTACAATGACACTTTTATTGACCAAGAGCAAACAGATAAACTTTTTCCTTATTGTAGATTTATTGCATATTTATTTATACAAACACATTATTATTGTCATTATTAACAATCTTTTGTACTCCATTTAACCATGTGTTTGCATTACCCTTGAACAGGCAAAAAATTGATATATTTTATGTGCAAAATTCTTAAATGCAAAAACCTCGCCCGTTCTCTCCCAATGCAATGGCGTGGTGGTCGTGCAAAAGGAACAACATGTCAACAAAATTTTGATTCGAGCTGTCTTTCTCCTTCGCACAATTATAGTATACAGTATACACAAACTGTACAAAGTGTGTATTTATATGTACATACATACATGCATTTACACACTTCTTTTATAGAACAATGACATGAGGAAAGCTCAACGCGCCTGTACGAGAATTATTGTGTGTAAAAATATCTTAAATCTCAAACTGTAATTATTGTAAACTGCATCCTTGTTAGTCCTTTATTTATTTTGTGTATACATATGTATTATAATTGTACTTTGTACTCGACGAAAAGTAAAATGTTCTGCTGTTGAGAAATTCAAGGAAAGATTTTGTCAAATAATTAAAGTGACAAAAGTTCTTGTTTGTACAACAGTTCAACTTTTTTGTTTCATCTCTTGGCGAAGGGATTATAACTGCTATTATATTGTATCTAATATATTCTTGGGCTTACTTCTTACTGTTCTTTCGTTGACAGAGAGAGGAAAGAAAATTTACTACACACAAAAACATTCCTTGCTTTATAATATAGTTGATCACAATAATAATAATTATTGATATTAGCTCTGAATGAAAAGAATTAACTGACTTTAATGAACATACAGGCGGACCTTACATGTTCGTATGTATAATAAGACAGAGAGTGAGAGAATGAGAGAGGAAGCAGGAAAGTAAGATAAAATGTCGTTGAAAATACTTTCGAAATTATTTTAATCTGTCTCTCACTCTGTACCGACAGGGAAAAATGGTAAAAAGTAAAACATAAAATAAAATGGCAATCAAAAGTATTTGGCACTCGGTGCTCGGTACATAGATATACACACTTTGGTACGTGGATTGAACATTACAATTTAACAATACACATACATAGAATATATTTTGCAGTCATGTACAACGGCGTTTTTGTTCCGCTTTATCTCTTTCTCTCTTTAGTCATCAGTCATCATTTAATCATATCAATCAAGTGGTCTAATCCGCTTACATGATAATGTATAGAGTCGAGTTGTCTGTGTAAAATCACTAAACCTTTAATCATGGAATTTTCGAATAGATCAAGCTTTGCATTTTTCTTTAGTGTATAGTGTACACGTATATACAGTAATTGTACATTATCCATTATAGAGAATGAAAAGATTTACCCTTTATTGTTTGGAGAACTGACGAGAGGCTTCTTGAGATGAAGTACCGTTGAATAGGGTCCAAAACAAAATACAGTACATACTACATACATAGATATACCTTATACCTGTACAATATAAAGAAATGTGTGCAAATAATACAGGTGGTATAATAAATATATAAGGCATTCTATTTTTCATACGGTATAAAATAATAATATCTCATAATATTCCTACATAATTTTCGATCGAGTGTTGTATTTTGTATTAAATTTAAATTGTGATGAGGAGGCGAGATAAACATCAGGGAAACGCATGCACACTCCAAATTTTAAATTACATAGGATATAGACATTAAATCTCAAGCCTACATTATATCACACATACATATATTAGCTGTGTATACACTACCAATAGTATACCATCAGTATGTATCACATAAATATTTGATACTGGATCTACAATATAATTTCAAGACAAATTTCATGATTTTTCTTCGCGAGTGTAACATTATCCCGAAAATTCCAAATTCTTGATGATGATTACCCAGACATTAGTCGATAAAGGGATTCGAGATGTGGAGTATCGCCAATTTTTTTTATTGAGATTCATAATATCCAATATACCATATCATATCATATCATATCATATCATGCCATAATCATCGAGCAAGAGCTCAAAGAATTTGCAGTTTGCACAGAATAAACTAAATTACGAATATATGTACAATGTAAAGTGTTCAACAGACAGATTATTCGTGTGATGCACTTCATCTATTTCTCTATCTCTACATCGATCTGGAATGTTGCTGTTGATATTGAATGTCGGACTTTAAAACTCTGATTCTGAATTCTGATGCTGATGTACACAAGTTTTCAGTGTTCAATATGATGTGTTGTTGTTGGTGATGGAAGTTTGGCTGGAAAAGTGTGATGATTTTGATGTTGATTTGAGTCAATGAACCTTTAATCTGATCGCAATGTGTAATATATTTATGCACATTGCACGGTATATATTATACATACATATGTATATTTGAACAATGTATAGCACGCATTAACTATGTATCTTTATAGGAACGAACCTGAGTGCTTGTTCTGTATCTAGCTCGAATTTGGAATATTATGATTTGGTAAATTGTAGATTGTAGTCTTATAACGATGAACTATATTATACCTTTATTATACACACAGTATTTTTGCATAACACACACAAAGATTACTGTAATACATGCTGTCATACTCGGAAACTTGTAGTATAGCAACTTTGTAGTACAAAGTGTATGTAAGTGTGTACTTTATACACAGATGAAATCTTTCCGTTTTTCGTACATATATACAAGAAGAGGTTGAGAGCTGGATGTGCACTTTATTATTTTTTCAAGTGGACAACGCACCATTACCGTATTGCTGATTATGATAGAGTTCAGTTATAAAGAGAGAGAGAGAGAGAAGAAACGAGAGGAAGAGAAGTTAGACAAGATCGCACTTTTCTGTCAAGTTGACTCCGTCTTCGTCCTGCACCATTGGCATTGCCAATGTGTTATATAAGCGGATGATGTTGATGCTGTTGTTGATGAGGCTTGGACATTAGACTGTAAAACCACGCAGAAAAAATGTGTCTATGCACTCTCCACTATATTAGTATAGTTATGCACGCATAATAAAAAATAGATAGATACACGGAGTCTAGACCAATTGACATGGAGTTAAAGAGAAGTTGGAAGTTGTAGTTGTGTCAAACTCACGTCACACACACACACGGTGCAGACTCGTTCATGACCAAACCAAATGAAATGAGACTGGACAGGTGCGATGTGGACAGAGAAACAGACAATTATAAGAGAAACAATAGAAAGAAGGTACACAATGCAATATGCAATGCAATCTAAAACACAGTTTTGCCTGTTAAATTCACAATTAAAGTGCTCAACTAAGATCAGTGCATGTGCATAATAAATACATACAGTGCTTGTCTTTCGACTTTGCCTGAAACTGGAACCCCCTACGGCAGTCTATCTTAAGACTTGAGACCTCTCAGACGCGAACGGAAGAAGACAATATTGTAACTTACCTAATCTCTACCTGATTCGCATCATCGTCGTCATCTCTACATTGTTTTTTAGTCCAATCCGCTTTTTTGCCTACATCAAAGTATAGTTTGTAGTATATAGAAATAAACCCCTGACCGAGAGTAAAAGAAAGAAAGAAATAGAGGGAGTTTTGCTTAAACATGAGTGTAACTATCGGACGTCTTAACTTAAATGTCTACATCCACCCCTTTAAACTACTTGCTATATTCTATGTACGGCTTAAAGTTCAAGTGTTTCTTTCTACCCTCCACAAAGTCTGACTGCATCATACATATTTATAAAATTCATCATCTTCCGTATTTTCATTCCCTTCCCCACATACATATGTATACACAAACCTACACGTAAGCTTATTGTTGGAGTGCATTAAGTATTCTAATCCAATCATCATATACAGATATTGCATGTACACGTACATTCTACCAAAACATGGGGACACACAATAAGGCGGGTTCATCTTTAAAAGTTTTTAGGCTTGAAAAGCCAAGATGTCAACGACGATAATTCAGACCAGACGGCGTTTCAATTATTAAACAGGAGGAAAGAGTCAAAAGAGCCCACATTTTTGTACATCATTAATTCATAAACAACAAGCAAAAATCCTCCAGCTTCCTTTACCTTCTTTTATACGTACACAATGTGTATGTGTACTACACATACTTACCTATGTTTATATCAAAATTTATTCTCTATTATTTTCTCCCTGCGTCATCAAAGAAGGATGATGTATTTGTATGCACGTTTATGGATGTTGACGATCAATAAAATTGTAGTGCATGTGGGGTCCATTCCAGTTTCCTTCAAACTCCTCCAATTACTATCAACCTTCTTTGACGTCTGATTGCTTTACTTTGCCCACAACCCATATGATACACAAATTGCAAATATTTACTCGATTGAATTTCAAACTATTCGTTCGTCTCCCACGGACTTATATCACATATTTATGGCGTACAGACAAAGCACCGTTCTTGACTAAAGACGGTGAACGAAGGAGAAAGGAGCAAGAGGCTTACACTGCGATCCAAAAGTCATCATACGATTTGCATTTTTACTTTCAGTTCGATATTTTTCCATGAAGGAGAAATAT
>JAQIVE010004005.1:0-15405 GCA_034698285.1 Sminthurinus bimaculatus | reverse complement strand
CTTTGATCAACTTTTCATGAAATTTTGATATAAATCTATCACAATCTCATGAGATCATTGTCAACAAATATAGTTTGTTGGCGAATTCGGGGCCAAATACACATCAAGCCAATCTCATCAAATCTCAGGAACATTTGATCAAAAAAGACCAAATATTTTAAAGGGTTGTCGTATAATGCACTCTGCTGTTAAAAGGGTGAAAAATGAAGCTGTTTGATCCCTTGTTTCAAAATCCCAAGGAAAAAGCTTCCCGATGTCTCAATACTAGGAAATTAATTGACAATTAAGTAATCTTCTGCCATCAATCATGATATAAGTAGGGTCAAAAAATTGTTGATAACAAGAATCTCTGTATTATACAAAATCATTACGCTAAGCCCATCGATGTCTGGCATCGATGCATCCCCAGGGTCTCATCAAAACCGGGAAAGGAAAACGCATATTGGTGAAAGCACCAAGAAGATTATGCAAAGGCGCTTTCACTGATCTGAATTTGATGTCTATGAACCGCAAACGACTGGATTTTTGGCCGGCTGCTATGTACACCATGTACATATTTTTTGTATGTCCTATATTTATGCATTCTATTGTATTGAACAATATCACGTATGTCAGTCAGACACTCAGTCTCAGAGTCTCAGTCAGCTGGCAAAATAAGCATGGCCCCATTTTACTCGGTGAAATTTCGCTCTTTACAATACATAATATGTACAGGGAACATAATAAATGCAAAAGTACTCCTCCCATCACTTTCACTCACGAGAGAGAGAAAGTGAGAGAGAGAGACGAGTGAGTGTCTGAATATTATGTGAATGGGAATGTGTGTGTATTTGTATGATGGCATTCGTCTGTGCTGTGTTGTGTTGTACCGTACCGTACTGTGCATTACGTGATTTGCAAATGTAAGCTCTCAAAAGGGTTTTATGGCCCAGGAATTACATGAGGAAGACAGAAAGAAGTAGTGAAAGGAGATAAAGTGGAGAAAGTACGGGAAGTAGTGAAAGCTCTCCCATTTCATGCCGTGCCATTCAAAATACAGACACAGATACACAACATACCACAGAAAATATACAACACACAATATACAATACACAGACATAGACACACACTCTGGGGAAAATGTGTCTCGCTAGTGTCTCTACATATGAAAGCATTTTACGGCTGCTCCTTCTCTTCTTCTTCCACTTTCACCATCAGGATTTTTTGCCGAGGCAAATGGGAATAAGACTAGTTATGTATGCGAATTACGCGATTTTAGATCCATACATAGACTTTCTCCAACTTTCTCTCTTTACTTTCACTTTGTACTCTCTCTTACGCACTCTTTTACTGTAATTCATACGGATATGCACGGAGAGTTGTATGACATGTAGTTGGAGTGGAGAAAGTTGGAGAAAGCACGGGTGAAAGCAAGGACTGGGGAAAGTGGGAGAAAGCACATTCAGCCGTTATAGTCCTGCATTTATGTACAGTTGTATGCAGTATTGTATTGTACTGTAGAAAGCTGTGTCATTTCGGGCGTGTAAATGAATTTAATACGAGATGAACTGACGATTACTGCATTTGACTTTCTCTATTTTTCTCTCATCGCAAAGCCATTTACCATCATGTCGACGTGGAGGACTACGAGGACGATGACGATGATAGGGGAAAGCTGGCTATGAAAAGATGAAACTTTTACGTGACTTTTCCCTTCTTCCGCTCAAATCGTCCCCGAGTAGGGATGACAATGAAAATTAAAATAGGAAAACAAATGTACCAAAATATCTGTATAATGCATTACATATTATGGTAAAAGTACTTTTCAAAATTTTCAAAATTACTTGCTCCTCTTGTGCCTCTTGTTCGTCAACTTTTGCACTCTACGCGATATGATAAAAATTGAGCCTCTGCGTCATTTTCCAAGCCCTGTTGTATATGTACATAATGCATAATTTCCCCCATTTTATTGCACTGGAGCATGCAGTCACGTTGAACTTGGAATATTGAATGAACGAAAAAGTTGTAGTTTGACGAGGATTCAAAATTAAAATTAAAAGTTTGCTCTCGCTCCAAAAAAAGAAGGCTTAATGTGCTGGGCATTGTATGGTGGCCATGAACAAACTTTTATTAATGCAGACAATAAAATGCGAGATTCGTTTTATCATTTTTGCCATCTTAAAATGAATATTACACTAATTATTATTGAATTACTTACAACAAACTAGCATAATTAGTCGTATGACGATTTAGATTGCAAAATACAGCAAAACAGTAATAATTAGCTGGCCTACTTTGTATACAGTTATGTAATCACATAAAAATTACATCATGCCGAGCACAACAATTAAGCGTTGAAAACTATAAAATGGTGCCCAACTTGCTATTATTGTCATTTTTACGACTTTTGACGGAGAATCCTCAAACTTTTCCTTGTGTTGGGATTGAAATTTTATTAAAAGCTGTCCAATTTTCCACGTTTGATTTAACTTTGCTCCGCTGTTTCGATGACCGTGGGGCCTTTTAATAATGCAAATTTGAACTTTTCAATCCATGTTTTGATGGATTCTTTAATTGACTTGTTGTTTTGTTTGAATTTAATTTGCCATTAGTTTTACATACATTGGAGCTGACACAAATTTGTCTCTATTCTGTTCAGAAAAGAGCCACAAATGTATGAGCCATACATAGATACATATTGTATGCTGGATAAACAAAAGTTAATTCAATGTTATTTATTTTTCGAAATCCTAGCATTATTTATTCATCCCTCTTAAAATCCGGGTAAAACATCATCAAACAACAGTCAGATCACCGTCGTCAGAAACTGGACCAAAGTAAAGCCCGCTTTTTACACAAAATCTCGAGGCCTAAACCTAAACCAAAACCAAATTCAAAAATACTGTTTTCACATTTCAGATTGCCATGTTGACTAACGTAGTATCTAAACTATATGTACGTACAGTTTTTGTACAGTTTACGTGTACATTTGCTCGAAGATAGTCGAGAAAGATTGCAAAATATCCAGTGGGTATTCAAGCAGAGAAAATTCCAAAAGCAAAATGTTATGCAGGAAAAATACGGATAAACTTGACTGTAGTACATACAACATACATACTACATACAAGTCAGTTGGGCTTCTCTCCCAATTTTTCAAGTAATGGAATTCGGGGCGCGGATGTGTCGTAAAAGAGGAGCAGAGGTAATAGTAGTCTCCAGATATCCACAGACTGAATTTTTTCGTGTGTACGCAATTGCCATGGTGCTTTGGGATTTGCGTCCGGGCCTGTCTACTGTCTACTGTATGTATTTACTTCATCTACTACTTTTCCCTGTATTTTTGTAGCCTGTGGTTTGGAGAAAGGAGCTTCATCATGTATTTTTTACGTGGCTGTGCATCTACAATTTCACTTTGTCCCTACTTTGTTTTTCCTAAGCCCTTGGTCTCAATCTGAATGCAAGGCTGCCCACAAAGTAGTCACTTTCTCCGCTTTCTCTGCTTTCTCTTCGTACGTAGAAAAGAGAGTTCCACGAACAATCATTGACTGACGGACTGGGGACTTTCTGATTATGTACATTGTACATATGTATACATTTGACTTGACTTTCACTCGGACTTTCTCCAGCTTTCTCCTGTCCCTTGTCCAGTCTTCCGTGGTTTTCACTAATTTGACCCCGACTGTCAACTGATGAACAATCAAAGTGTAGGTTGGACTTTGTTTTATCTACCCCCACATAAAATTTTTACCGCCCTTTCAAAACTTTTGATATGAAGTATGAACCCTGAACCCCCATCAAATCAAGTCGAATTGAACTGTTTGTTTATTTGTTTGTATTTGTATTTGTGTTTGTTGATAGCCGAGACGAAAAGTATCCGGATCCGACGGCTGCTTGTGGCTTATTTTCATTTTAGTTTTTTATTTGCTCTCCAATTCAACTTTCTCTCTTCCTTTTTCTTGGAGAAAGTTGAGTTGAAGTTGGATGAATTCGAATTCGAGTTCGAAAAAGTCCAACTTTTACTTTAAAATGTTCAATACTTGGGGTTGTTACGCCGCTTTCTCCGATACATACATACATACATACATACATACATTTGGCTTTGTTCTTGTTTTGCGAAAATCGGATTACACTTCCCAAGTCCTTTTCCCGGGGGAAACTTTTGTGCCTTGTGGAAAATATCAAGAGAATATCCGTGTACAGTCTTTTCCTTGGAAATTTTGTCCCAGTGGATTTATACAACTACATATATGGAGAAAGTATGGAGAAAGTCTATGGAGAAAGTCGGGCTCTGTCTTACGTATGTGTCTTGTGTCTTATGTTTCAAGCACGCGGATGAAAATTTTTAGAATTCAGCATCCCGAATTTATTTGTTTCCATTCACTGACTGCATCCTCTCCCTCAAATCAACTATTTCTATGTGGGGCTGTGGAAAGCCCCACAAGTAATCTGTTGGAATCCTGAATCCTGTGCATGGCTGTATGTATTTATGCATGGGAGAAAGCCGTGGAGAAAGTAGTGGAGAAAGCAGCTCAAATCGATTGATTTGTATACATACATAGAAACAAGACATTGTACATACACTGTACATTGAAACCGTGGGTTGGTTTCGGTCCGGGGATATGATTTGAATTTTAAGCAAAATATTATTCACGGATTCCCCAGCCTTTCCTTTACTTTTTGGGTAGAGCGTAGAGAATAGAGAGAGAGGGGTTCAGCTGTCCTTGTTAAGTAGGTGAAAATTTATGTGGGAAAGTCGATGAGATTTTCTATTATATTTTTCTCCAGCAGGTTTAATGAAGTGAAAGTAGTCCAAGACGAGGGAGAAAGTCTGACGCTGGAACAGCGGTGAAAGTCTCCATCGTAATTTAGGAGGATCGTCTTATTCAAATCGGGATTGAAAAGAAATATTTTCCTTTTGGAAATTTCCCTGCTTTCTCCGACTTTCTCCAGCTTTCACCCACTTTCACTTTTTCCTCATTGCAAATTGTTTGTTTAGGACAAAAAAGAGACGAAGGGTTGGTTTGGGACAGAGTGGAAAAAGTCAAAGGGAATGTAAATTCATTGACAAACTCGGGCCAAGAAAAATAGAAAGAAAATGAATCAAAGGCTTTGGCTCAAGGCTTTCTCTTGTATGTATATATGTTGGTTGGAGAAAGCATTTTCCTAATAAATCGGGGAAAGCAAGCAAAAAGATACTTTGTATAATGTAAAGCATACATACATATATAGATGCTTTCTCCGCTTTCTCCTTAACATGGTCGAGCATCATTACCGATGAACATGGTTGAAAATTATTCACAATCCTGCCTCAAATCGTCTTGTCGAGGGTTGAGATGGATGGGATGACGTGAAATAAAATCAAATGAAATGAAATGGAGTGCGTGTGATTTTCCTTACTTTCACTTTGGTTCAAATCACTTTCTCCTCTTTCGCCCACCTCTTCCGTTTTCCACGCGGAGGAGTTTCCATGTCATCGACGCTCTGCGAATGTATGTAGTTTGTAAGATGGGTGTTCAAAATAAAAACCAATGCTGTATATCTATGTATGTAGATATGCATTCAGAAGGTGAAAGTAGGATAAAACCTCTTCCGTTTGTCTCCAACACTTAAGTTTTCCTTGTGGTTGTGGTTGCGGTCGTGGATTTGGTTGTGGTTGGTTTAAAGTCTAAAGTGTCTCTGTGTACTCCCGTATTTGCTCCTTTGATCTCTCGGCTGAATAATTTCATCGAATTCTCCACTTTCCCCGATTCAAAGTATGTACAGTAGTCTAGAGTATAGAGTGTCAAACCAAAATCGGTCGTGGATAGTTTTCTTGGATTCAGAGTCTGCCCTTAACTTAAAGCCGCATTTTCTTCTGCTATTTCTTGTACAACAGCTGAGCTCAGCGCTTTTACTTTTACTTGTGCCAGTACTTGTACTTTCACTTTCACTCTCACTTTCTCCCATTTTTTCTTACACTTTGCCTGTGAAGGGAACGGGGGAAAGTCTAAACTAAAACTAAAAAGTAGAGGACCAAAAAGAAAGTCGCTGTTGGATAAAACTTTCGCCCCACTTTACTCTTTCCCCGGCTTTCTCCCACAATCTCTTTTACAGCTCGAGTTTCTTTGCATTTTTGCATTTATACATATCGTATGTAATGTAGTGTAATGTTGTACGGATATGGGATATTTTGTAGGGTTTCAATGGATGCACAAACTTTTTTTGGACAGGGAAATGGTCTGAAATTTTTGGAATTCTCAACACATACATAGGAAAGGCCGGAGAAAGTGAGATCGGGGAAAATTCTACATCTTTTTCCCATGTTTTGCCCATTTGTACACTTTTTGAGGATGTAAAATGGGACATTAATGAGGTTTTGCACAAGTTTTTGTATCTGACCTTTGAAATTTGGATCTTCAGAACGTCAAAAGGATGTCCCATCGTTTTTTGACGCGTTTTTTCAAAACCTCTGTAATAAATGAGCAGGTAGTCCTAAAATACAGCTATAAGAAAATTTCATACATAAATGCGTTATGCATGTATCGGGGAAAGGAAAACAGCTTCCGCATCTTGGGTTCATGGGAAAATTTTGACGGGCCCTATTTTATTCAATATTCCCAGATTATCTCATGGAAAATGTAGAATAGATGTATGTATGTATGTAAATAGGGTGAAAGAACGTGAGAGTGGGACCAGAGTAGTGAAAGTCGTGTCGAGTGAAAGTTGCGGAGAAAGTTAAAGTGAAAGTGAATCTTGTACATATATACATACACACACACCGTCGAATTGGATTTAAAAGCTAAGATGGTTTACATGTATTATCTATACACAATGCACACTGCATACAGTACGTACGTACATATCTTTTCCTCCCGCCTTCGTTTCCTGTATTATTTAACTAGTTAAGCCTACTCTAGTTAAGTAACCCGGAGAAAGTTGGCGCGGCTCAATATTATTACAGCATTATTATTAGCGCCAACTACATACAACGTACATACATACATAGATTGACTGTGGGCCACATCCGCTGTGTGTGTGTGCAAAGCCTGTGAAAGCGGAAATAACGCAATCCCTTCATTATGTGGATTATGGCGAAATTTATATGTAAATATGTAGATTTTCTCGGCATGAATTTCAAACTCCTTGTATGTATGGTGTAATGTAACTATGTAGACCGGCTAAGATTGAGTCATGGAGCAAAAGCTAAAGAAGCCAACGTTTAGCCTCCATTTGTGCGTTCAAGGTTATTTAAATTTTTAATGGAAAATGTATCATGCATAATCATGCTTTCTCCGAGCAAAGAAAAATACCCGGGCCTTCATTTTCTGCGTCATGAAAAGAAAGTCAGGATTAACAGTGAAAGCGGAGAAAGGAGCCAAAATTTTCTTCACAACTTTCACCCAAAAATTTCACTCTTTCTTGTGCATACAAATAGCCAATGAAAATTTATTAGAATTAGCATTGTTGTATTTATTATGCCACTTAAACTACGTAGTTAATAAAAATTGCCAAATTTGTTCGACTGGGATAAATGGACAAAATTAAGATGTGCAAATATCTGACGCACATTTAGAATTTGTGCGTGCATGGGAGCAGAATAATAATTGGCCGAAATTTTCACGGTGAATCTGAAAAGCCGCTCGCAGTTTTGTTCCACCCTGTTGGGTGACCAGATTTGCAACTGTCATTTGCAAATGTGTAAAATGGACAGAGAGAAAGCAAAAAGAAAGCCATAAGTGCTAACTGACTCTGCATCTGACTCTGACTCTGTTCGCAGTGCGAAACATTCTGTATTAATGTCATGCAGCAGGCACGACACGCAGAATGGATTCCTCGCTGACTTTGCAATATTATTTGTCATAATCACTTTCTGTGTCGCGTTCACACGGGCTCTTCCGTTTTTCCGGATCCAGTCGACCCGGTGTGTCGTCGGTAGGCTCAAATTTCATGTCTCGAAATGTGTCTCTGTCTTTTTCTTTCCATGCAAGACGAATTTACGTTTATACGAGGACGAATGCGAATGCGAGTAAGAAAGGAGTCAATTAGAGAACCTTTTCTTTACTTCATTCTCCATTTCCTCGTTTGTTTGTCTGTTTGCCCGTGTAAGTGACTCATTCATAATTCAGAAGCTGTCCTTCCTTCTTTTCCTTTCATACATATTTATGTATATGCACAAGTATTCCAATTGGAGCACGTTGACTGTTTACTAGGACGTCTCCAGTCTCCACCCTTTTGCTGATTTTCCTAGGGGAATTTGATTTTGAAGAGGTGAGAAGTAGCGAGTGTAGTGAAAAGATGGATTTTAGTTTATTTTCAGAATTCTAATAATAACTCAACGTCATCTTCTGTCGTTTCTCACCTTTTATGAGGAATTCCTACCTTCATTTATTTTACATATGTATTCGTTTCTTCTTCCTGGTATTCACACTTTCTTTCTAGCGTCATTGAATTGAAGTGTTACAGGAAGTGTAGGTATTTTTCTACTCTGGCCTTCAACTTTCACCGTGATGTTGCATAAAAAATATTTTTATTGGAATGGGTCAAAATATTAATTTTTCTACGGTTTTTTGTCCTTTTTCAGCCGTCTCCGTGTCCGTGTCAGCCTGGACCTTGGTGGCAATATCGGTGGAAAGGTAAATATTTTCTTGAATTATTTATTTAATTTTTGAATCCTCTTTTTAAATTTATTGTAAACACCGCTTGGGATTAAAATAATACAAAAAGTTTAACGTTTGTGGTTTTTTCAGATACTTTGCCATTTGTCACCCTCTGACTTCACGGTAAACTTTTCGGACATTTCAACAAAAATATAGAACAAAAAATATTTTTTAAAGAATTTTGTGCAAAATTTTTCAGTCTAAACTAATTTTTTGTGTTATCTCTAGACGATGGCAAACTCTACAGCACGCATACAAAATAATTGTGATCGTGTGGCTGGTGAGCTTGTTCTGTATGTCGCCCATCGCATTCGTCAACGTCCTTCTGCCCATCCGACAAACAGGTACACACAGTACACACACAGACAAATAGATGTACAAAATATTTCAAAACTTCAAATTAAAACTTACGGCATGAAAATAGCAACATGACATTTAGACATTCTACATTTTGAATACGCACAAACACCTCTTTACACTATTAAAGTTCATATTTGCCAAATGTTGCGAAAAAAAAAAATACCCCCTGGGATCAATTTTTCTTGTTTTTCATATGTATGTATTCCTTGATCAAAATTGCAAAAAGTTGATGCACCCACTCATTTTTCTTTGCACACGTAAAAATGAGAGCATCAAGTATATACAAAGTTCATTCTCACCCTGAGTGAATATTTTATTTTTTGTGTCAAAGTAAATATCTCATGTACATTTCTTTTCTTTTCTGTACAACTTTCACCTTCACCTTTCATCTTTGACCCCCCTCCCGCTGTTTACACCTTTCTACTCCCCGGCTATCTTTTCAGGATCGTACAAATTACATGCTGTGTTTATGTATGTATGTATGTATAGTACGAGTAGGATTAAAAAGCGAAACTTTGTACCTATTCAGGTGCAAAAATGGATCAATAGAATGCAGAATTTCTCTTCATACATTTTTTTATTATTCCAGACTACCGTGATGATGGGATAACTTTTTCTACATTTTTTGCCTATTCATTCTGTTGTTAATGCTAAATGCTAAGTGCTGATGTGACATTTTTTGCTGAGAATCTGACTCTTCTGTTTTTGTTGAACTAGGTCGGCACAAATGTCGGGAGATCTGGCCGGACGCGACGCTGGAGAAGACGTACAACGTGTTCCTGGACATAATCCTCCTCGTCCTGCCCCTAGTCATCATGACCGTCAAGTACAGTCTCATCACGAGAACCCTGTGGCAAGCAACAAGCAGCGACTCGGGCTACGGTAACTTTTTTCCTTCGTTCCTTCTTTTCCTTACTTGCGTCTTTTCCAGACTTCCAGGCTTCGAAACATCCAGACAATGACAATTCGGGAGAAACTCGGGGCTTCTCCGAAATCCAAAACTCTGTTTGCTCAGTGTCGCGAGCAATATTTCCCTGTATGTACTCATAATGTACATTGCCATGTTATCTTAGGTTATGTCATATTGCCCTACATTTTCTACTTATGTGCGTTATAGATAGGCCCATACGGGACAGCATTAGACAGTACAGGGTTGACAGTACACAGAATACGAACATAAGTAGGTAGACAGACAGTGGCAATAAAATTTTTCCCCTGATATGAAGCAAATAATATAAGACATACGTAATAGAATGGGAAATAATAATGGGCCTGTGTGGATCATCTTAAATTGAGTTGGAGTTGGTCGTTGGTCGTTTTCCTTGGTGGGACCACCTCGTAAATTACTCTCTTTTATAGATATTCCGGTAATAAAATGGGCTCGTAAATTCATTATTATGATCACGAACGTTATTGTACAATAATAATCATTATTATTAGGGTAGTTTGTACATGGTATACGCTAAACACTGCAAGTGTTCTGTTTAAGTCGTGTAGTTTATTAATATACAAATGTACATGGAAAAGAAAGTCGGGAGGAAGTCAAGAGAAAGTCGAGAGAAATTCAAGGAAAAGTCTGGAAAAATTCGAGGAAAAGTCGGGAGAAAGCATGGAGAAAGCATGGAGAAAGCACGGAGAAAGTCCGGAGAAAGCACGGAGAAAGTCGGGAGAAAGTATGGAGAAAGTCGTTTGCCATTTTTTATAACAACGTCGAGTACGAGGCCTTGAATTTTTACGCAGACAAAATTAGAGCGACTAATTTCAAGCAGAGGCTCATATGAAACAAAATTTGAATTTATATGGCAAATTATAGGGGCGTAATAAAGTCTGGATTGAGACACGACGAAAAAAGATAAAATAAAACTAGAATACAGTGCAAACTGGGAAAACTAAAGCTGCAGCTTTGTACTGCATTTTTCGGGGTTTAATTCAAAAATTGTTGCCCCTGTCCCGGGTCTTTTCGTCTTAATCTCCATCCTCATCTTCTCATTGACATTGTGCATTCGGAGTGTGTGTATGTATGTCATGACGAAAAAAACATGGACAAGAATCCTTTGATGCATTGCGATGGAGTTAAGGGATGGCCCATCCGTTTTGCACCAGATAATCCCAGGCTGTAAAGAAAAAAATGGAGAAACTGGCAAAAATGCGGGGCTGAGACAAAGGCTTAACGATGTATGTATGTATGTATTTGTATGTGAATTTTTCTCGGAGGATATTTATGCATTTAGTAATAACTTGTCGCGTCGACCTTCGCCTTCACCCGCTCAAGTTAAATGCGGCGTTTGGCCTCCTCGTCACGTCCCACGCCGGGTGTTTTCTCCATTCCGTTGGATTTGGATTTGGCTTTAGGTTTGCATTCATCTTTGTCTTTGTCGTTTTCGCTGTACATATTGGTCGCTGGCTGTGTCTTTGGCTTGTTCTCCATACCGTTTTCGTTTTCGTCTTCACGCTAAGCAATTCACAAAAGTACCGGGAATTCTAGTTACCCACTCTTCATGACTTTCTCCACGACTTTCACTGCGTCACTGGTGCCTTATCCTGTCTTGCACCATATTTTCACGGTCTGTAGAATCTAGAACCTCCAACTCCGAAATTTCAGCAGATCGGTCAACTGAACTGCAGTTGGCTGTTGGCTGGTGAAAGCAGAGAAAAGTCCAGGTCCAGTGTACTTGAACAAATCGACGTCATATTATGTAATATGTGCTCGCCATATTTTTTACAACATTTGGAAAAAAAGTCTGGCTCTTGGCAGCCTCAAGATGCTTTTAGCATGGAGATTTGGGATGTTCATAAAAAATTGGAGAATTTTGGTGAAAGTCACTTTTTTTCTTGTATAATTAAGAAGCTGGGCAACGAGCATTAAAAATTTAGAGCATGACACTATATATGCGCCGTAATTAGACGTTGAACGCCTTGCTGGAGAAAAAAGAAGAAGGCAATGGAGAAAACTGTAGAGTTCAGCAGTTCGTTCCAATTAAGAGCACAAAGAGAATTAGTTACACTTTGTCAAATTAAAAAGGGAAAGTACTTAAAGACCCCTTGCAAGTCAATATTGCATTATACATTATATCAGTCGTTTAGACTCCTTTTTAAGTTCATTATTCGACTTGAGTATGTATACATGGATTTTATCCCTACAATTTCAGCTCCTTTTCTTTGTGCTGTGAAAAGAGAAAGCAAGAAACAGGGAGAAAGCACTCAGAGTCAGGCCCAGAATCAGACACCGTATCAGCGCAAAAATCAGAATCAGCATCAGCATCCGTTTCTCAAGGAGCGAGTTAACTCCGTTTTGAAACGAATTAGCCCTCGGCTGACTTTCTCTTTCAGCTTTCTCCTTGTTGGAGGTTTTTTAAAACGTTAATTGGTATTTGACGAACGCTGCTCGTTCAAAAGTCATTGGAAGGACATTAGGTGCGTTCACTCATTGATCCTGTAAAAAAAGGTAATGACGCTTTCTTTGCTTTCTCCGTAGCTTTCACTTTCACTTTCTCATACTCTCTTGATTCGACTGCCTGATTTATTCAAGGAAAAAGTGAAAGACGTTTGGAACGTATTTTTTGCCTTGATCGTCACTATCAGGCTCCAATTGAAATCCAACTCAAAAAACTAAAGCTGAATCAGAGTTAAGTGTGCGATGATCTCAAAGCGGAGAAGCTAAACTTGACTGAAAAACTTGAGTGTATTTACGTGTATGTACGTACATATTTGAGTCTCATCTGCCCCAGGAATCCGTGAACAGGAGCTCAATTATTGATCTCTTGACTGACTCGGCTTGACGGGGTTTGCCTTGAATTGCCTTTACTTGACCTGACTTCTCTGTCTTTCAGGTTCTCTCTTTTTCCGATGATCTTGAGGAAGCCTCAAGATTTTCCACACACAAAGCATTTAAGAGTCTTTTCCCCGATTTCTCCGGTTTGACTGACTGACTGCCTTTATTTTCTTTGCTTTCTCCACTTTCTCTCGTCAACTACCATTTTACCAAGAACACTTGGCAATTTCAATGGTAGGTACACATAACATTCCTTCACGCCTCAACTTGGAATTCCTGCCATTGGCATGTGGGCAAAGTGGCGCTGTGTATTACTGGAGAAAGCGGAGAAAGTAAAAAAGCAATTGAAAATTAATGGATGCTTTAAGAAATTTTTGCTTTCTCCCAATGGCTCTTATCGCATTATTTTCTAAAAATAACATCGTCTTGAGGATACTGGAGAAAGTGATGCCAGGTTCAGAAACTGGGGCTAAAATTACGTTAATATCTGAACGATTACGGAATTTTTAAATTTTTGTTTAATATTGTTTAATTTTCGAATAATTTAGAATTTAAGCGGTTTTCAAGGTGAGAAAAATTAACCAGGGAATGTTTTTAGAGGAAAAAAGCTTTTAAATTCTAGTTAAAAGAAAGGCCGTAAAATGGGACCACAAGTCATCATTAAAAATTTTTCCGGAATGCAAGTAAAAGTAGAGGAAAAGCAACGCAAAGAGAAGGCGAGAATTCGGGAAATTCGGGGAATTCTGCAGACATTCTTTCTTGCCGATATTTGTTTTACGGCCAGACATAAGTACATACACATGTACTTACACAATGGAGAGAAAGGAGCCAAGTGACTCGCTTTGTGTCATGTGGTGTGAGCTGAATACATAAATACATACTCATTACTGATTACACAGGGCTAAAGAGAAAGCAGCGTGAAAGTAAAGTGAAAGCAAGGTGAAAGTGCCGGAGAAAGTCAAGAAGAGTGAAGAGGACCAAAACGAAAACGAAAACGAAAACCAAGCCCAAGGTGAAAGTGACAGGAAAAGTCTAATCGACGTAAGAAAATAGAGTGAAAGGAGAAACATTAACATTTATATAGAAACCTTTCCCTGACTTTCTCCTGCTTTCTTTTTTACACACAAGAGAAATTTCTAATTCTAATTCCGAGGAAGAGTCACAAGCCACTAATGAAAATCACATGTAACTGTATGTATGTACAATACAAGGAGAAAGTTCACGAGCTTTCTCTTCGATTTGCAGTTAAACAGTAAGTGAAAATTGTATTGAATGAGATGGCACGTGAGTCAGTCTGCAGGGCTGTCATTTTCCGTGTCTGCGACCAAGACAGAGACAGAGGCACAGACCCAAACCCAAATCCAAAGACAGAGACAGAGATACAAAGAGACAGAGAGCCACCCGTAGAATCTAATCGAATCGAATTGAATTGAATTTCAAAATTCATCTGGCTCAAATCAATTGACTTGTCTCTCAGAAGGGCACGGGCGTTCTACGTGAAATAAGATGAAATTTGCCCAGAAAATCTGAAATCTGGCAAGCTGCAAATAAAATTTATCGGTGCAAATTTTAATGCCTGCTTTCTCCGTTCACCAAATTTTTAGCCAATTTTGTTCCCTAATTTCATTCAATTTTGGCTTGAGCTCCCGGTAAGATTTTTTTGACAACATGCTGATTCAATGCAATCTGTCATCTGCCATAAAGAGCTCATCACGTTAGGCAGACTCCTCTGTGGCTAATTGACAGGCTTTGGTATATAAAATCCTGTAATAAACACGGAGACACGAAAAGATCCTTTTTCTCATTATTACTAAGTTAAACTGCGATAAAAGAAGAACGTGAGTTTTCCTGAGTAAAAAACTAAATTTTCTACAACAAAAGCTGAATAAAAGAAGCTAAACTGCTCGTCTTGACTAGAAACTACGAATCGTGGGATATAAAAAATGAAACTCTACTTTTTTCAAATTTTTGTCATCTGCAAAAATTACTCTTTTTTTGGCTTGCCTCAGAGACGCATGATGCAGATGGAATATTTTTCTCCAGGCAGTTTTTTGGCTCAAAAATCCCAATATTGACAATGATACTGATATCGATATTTGTACTCATATTTACTTCACATTCGATCACATACATACAAACATTGGATCGAACAGGATTGGATTGAAAAAAGCCCGAATGCAGATAAATATGTATGCATGGTGAAAGTTCCGTAAAAGAATCGGCGGAGAAAGCAAAGACTCAAGCCTGGGAGAAAGTTTGCACAATATTTTTTGTTTGCCTAAAAACTTTCACCGGATGGGATTTTGATCCCAACTTTAGTGACAGGGAGAAAGTCCATACTTCATGTGCACATTATGTACGTATTTACCCGGATCCTATATTTAGAAAGTCGTCACCCTCCCATTTTTTCATACTCTGTCAAAAATGCCGCAGGATGTTCTCCATTCATGCATCTGACATAAAATACAGTGTAAAAGTTACCACCTTTCACTTTCTCCGGGTAGACAGACAAATTGGAGTGAAAAAGAAAAAAACCTGTGAAAAATGCATTAGTAAAATAAAACATCAAAAAAACTGAGACCATCATAAATAAAGCCGTGTTTTTTACTGTACATTTTAGAGCAATCCTCCGCATTGGCAACAAACGGAACCGTGGAC
>JAQIVE010004004.1:0-15410 GCA_034698285.1 Sminthurinus bimaculatus | reverse complement strand
CTGAGGGCAATTCTCTGGTGGGCAAAACTCTGGTTACCTTATTTTTTGCTTCTATCAATGGGATAGACTAACTGTTAAAAAACTACTGTTGAACTTTTAAATTAGAATCTACTTGGTGATATAATTTCTGACTTGGGTTATTCAAATTAGGCAGAAAATTAAACAGAGTTAAACATTACAAACTACAATCAATAAACCATACATAATAATTTTAAAGACCAGATTTTGCTTATCCCACTATGCTACACAAATGAACCCGATAGATGAAGTTGTCCCATAATGAGCCAATAATATCGGTCACAAAGACATTGGAGAGACGCTGCTTTTTATGGGGGAGCATACCGTTTTTTAGTTATTATTTCCCTGCGTTTTAAAAAAAAATTATTAGCGAAATGAAGAGAGATATTATTACTTCAAGACTTTAGAGAGATTACGACGTTCTGGGTACAAAGGCACTCCATGACAACTCTTCCCACGCTCATTAGACTGTTTTAGTCACCTGTTTTAGCTATATAGTATAGCTAAAACAGGTGACTCTTTTTGCGTATAGTTTTTTTTCAAATTTTTATTGTATAGATACGCAAACATTTTAAGATCGCTGACAATTACTTGTAAAACTGTTACCCTATAGTACAAAATGGTCACGATTTAGGTTAAGAAAAGAACTGAACGTCCGAGACAAATAACAACGTACTCTCGGTTGTCAATATACGGTGTTATCCGTCTCGGACGTTCAATTGTATTGTTGCCTTAACCTTCAATTTTCCTTCACGAAATAATTTCGAAATTATAGGCTTACGAACTTTACTTGATTGATACGGATTGCCGGTGAGCCCCTTTTAATTAGTTCCCTATCCAAAATTTTATGATAACAATATTATCATAACATACAAAAAAAAAATTATACAGAAGATAAAATTTCTTGTTTACACTGTCTTTTCTGAATAAAACCAGATGACTGGCGAAAACTTAGTCAACAATGATTTGACAGTATATACATACACATGCTAGTCGATCCTAATCTAATTCGGATTTGAGTTTAAATTTCGTAGCCATTTTTTGGTTTCCCAACATGTAGGTCGTTCACAAAGTGGGCAGGTCATGAGTATCTGGGGCTTGACTGCAATTTTGCTCTTCAGATGTTCCGACACGATTTCTGCTAAGCCTTTAATGAATAGTGGATGATCATTCGGTGATTTCGCCCTCTTGATGGTCGCTCCAACCTTCCACAAAGCAATAAATAATTTCAGAATTTAGTTGCCGAGTGTATTACATAATTTTGACAATAATTTACGAAATACATAGTTCTATTCCACATTTCAACACAAGAAGATAAATAATGGGATCATGAAACACTAAAATGGGTTTTGTTTTACAGTGCCTTACCTCTTTTCCTAAGTCTTTTGCGTATTCAATGTCTAACTCATGGAGAGTCTCAATGTGTTCATTAACAAAGGCGACTGGGACCAATATAATTTTTTTCATGCCTTTTTTGGACATGGCTAAAAATTCAAAATCATTATTTACATACATAATATGAATGATTCCTACGATAAAGGATACTTCGTTATTGTTTCCAGGGGAACATGTGTGGATTTCTAAAGAAAATGTGGGCATGTTCCCCTGGAAACAGTAGCGAAGTATCCTTTATCGAAGGAATCATTCATATATTTGGAGCATGCGAGGAAAAAATCAGAGTGACGAATTTTTTGGCTCTTGACTGTTGATGTAGTACAATAAAAAATGTGTGAATGTAAACGTTATTTGGAGTCTGTTGGTTTCCGCTTGGATCGTTTAAAATCAGAGGTCGGATTTGTCCGGCCACGATCTCGCACAAGCACAAGCTCCATCCACACCACGGACATGCCTAGTGCCGCATAATTAGCTTATTTTTACTGATTTTTTAGTTCAGCTTTTATACACATATTACGTTCATCCCTCTGATCACTGCATTATATAATGTACTAATTTAAGATATGATACATATGTATAATACATTGTAAGAATGTAGGGCCGATGTAAAGAAATGTTATTGTCGATTCCGACTTTGAATCAGTCTCTACTTACAATTTTGACCTGTGATGTATCTGCAGTACTGGAGATTTTTTTACCTTCATGAGGTGATGCTTGCATTTTTATGATGCTATGTATTTATATACTGGCTGCTGCTGCTTAGCCATGAAAGCAAAGTATAAAGAAAATGTAGTATGTATAAAGAAGTAAAAAGCGTTGCGTGTGCGGCATACATTTGAAAGCTGAATACGCTGCCATAAAGATTGACATACCATATTTATTATACAATACATGGAGCCTTTTTGCTACCGGAAATGACAAGTTTTTTCTATACTGAAAAATATTTTGCTACCTACATATATGTACATACATATAAATAAGATTATCGTGTGGCGACTAATTTATTTTGTTCCAATTTGACTATCAATAGAATTTGACTCTAAAGTGTGAGTATAAATTAATGGTTACAGAAATATATTTGCCGGGTATCTAGATGTGAATAGGCAAAAATGTGCATACACATTGTATAGTGTCAAGCCTGCTCTCCTGTTGTTTTTACCTATACTTGGCCGTTTTCTTCCATTTACAAAGCCCTTGTAGTACAGGAGGAACAAACACCCGAGTTGTTTGGTGCAAGTTGTGTACATCAGTTATATACATACATAAATGAGACAGTGGCTGTAAATTATGCATACATTATGGTTGACACGGACGGGTTCCCACATATAAAAACGGGACGGAGCGTCTGTGTCTGTGAATGCCTTGGTTTGGTTAGGTTTGCTTTTAATGGCATCAAAGACTTGACTCGATACTCGATGGAGATAAAGCACCTCGTCATCTAGTTATTCATCCATCCAGTCAGCTAGCTAGCCATTCGTCCGTGGGGAATCGGAAAGCGTGAAAAAATCAATCAATTTGGCATCAGGCTCATTCCATCATATTCGCTCACTCTTTCACCCTTTCTCTATTTCTGCTCAGTCCTTATTTTTTTGCGGTAGCTCCTAATTACCATAAAGTCTCAGAAAAGTAATACAACAAGAAAAGTAATAGTCATTTTATACATTTGTATAAATTATGCTAAATTATGACTGACATACTGTGTGTACTCCATATCCATAGACGTTGCATCATGGGAAAAGATAAAAAATAAAGACTCTCTTTTGAAATTTTAAGAATAAGAATAATCAACGAATATCAAATTGCATAATGAGCCTTATCTTATAGTTTTTAGCTCCTGGTCTTCTTTTTCTTTTTCGTTCTCTTCAAAAAGAAGATGTTTTTATAAAATGGTAGCAATAATTGGTGTAATGACAATAAATTATATTAAATTAATCGACGATACTAAACAGGTGCATGGTTAAATAGCCCTCTTGGAAATTTCCCACACAATTTGAATATTGATGCTCCTTGTGATAAAATATCGTGAATTAAGTGACTGTAGATAATTTCCATTTACGATTTAAATATGAGAATTTTATGTTTTATGCTAATGTCAATTCTTCAATAGGAAAATTAGACATGGGGATGAATTACAAATGAAAACTAGTTGTAATGATGAACACTATAAAAATGGTGAAAAAGGTATCAAACCGGAGATGTAGGGTGTTGGATTCTCATTCTCATTCTTTGAGGCTCAGAATTTCTGAACCTAGCTAATTGTATGACCTAATGTTTGGTCAAAAGGGAATAAAGAAGATTCTTCCTGGATTTCCAAATGTAGAAAGTGGAAATCCGCAACTCAGCAATGTTTTTTTTAAACTGTTCTATCACAAAAACAATTTACGCAAAAAAAATCAAAAGACAAAAGAAATGGCTAACTACATTACAATGAATTACATAATATAAAGTACAGTACATTATTAGTGCGTAGTTTGAAAAGTGTTAAAAATGTCTAAAAAGATTGGTATGGTAAAACTTGATGTAGGAATAATGCAGATGATGTCAATCTCACCCTTATTTTTGCTGGTCGCATGATACATAATATACATGGATACCTACATTTAAAGTTGAAGGTCACCACACCACTGAAAGGATTAGACCATTATGTTCTCCTCAGTAACCCAGGTAAAATCAAAAACAGAAAAACATTCTTCTTTTTTTCTTCTCCCTCCGAGACTCGACTAAACGCCAAGTCGAGCGTTCAGCTGAGTTGTGCTGTGCTGGGCTGTAAGTTATGTGTTGTGTTTATGCCATGTTTAGAATTTCAAATTGGAAGGGACAAAAAGTTAGTAAGAGAGGCGACCCTTTTCATATTTATGAATGAAAGAGTCGAAGGAGCATCAGGATCAACAGGAAGTGGTGGAAAAAATGATGATGAAGATTTTTCCTTGTCCGCTCGCATACCTGAAAATTCTGTATTTATGTACTAGGTACTCTACCGCATATGTAGAACGCATACTTAAATGCGTATATTTTAAAATGTACATTTTCCATAAAATGTGTAGAAGCGTGTGTATAGAAATTAGTATATGGAGAGTGACTGCAAAACATTCTTCTCCATTTTCTGGGGTTCTCCTATTCTACACATATTGTATCGTATGGTATGTTATGTTATGGTACGGTATGTCTAATTCATTTGTTTCCCTTAGTCGGTCGGAGAGCCAA
Source organism: Sminthurinus bimaculatus (assembly GCA_034698285.1). Lineage (NCBI taxonomy): Eukaryota > Metazoa > Arthropoda > Collembola > Symphypleona > Katiannidae > Sminthurinus > Sminthurinus bimaculatus. The sequence continues at coordinate 10,793 of JAQIVE010004004.1, read as the reverse complement.
GACGATCTTCCAGATTTTTGGTGGACTCCAAGAGAAGGTCTTTGACAAATAAAAAGGGAAAAGAAAAGGTCAGGTATACTCGGAGATAAAATGGAATGATCCATCTATCTAACTACCATCTCCATCCTTTCACATACAGATACGTATGTATGTACACACGCTTTTCTTACCTGTTCCCTCCGCCTTATTCTCACGTGCATATGCATTTTGTAGGTAAATTTGAGAGAAAAAGCTTTCCTACTATTTCTTCTTCTCCTGAAAATGTAGAGGAGCAGAGCAAATGAAGCGAAGCTCCGTGAAAAATCATTACTTTGTGCTTGGCGTGGGTGCACTTTTTTGACATTCTCTTTTGATATTTTTCTCAACTTTCTGCTCCAAACTCAGTCACTCAGTCACTCTAGATGCCCTGTCTATATGAGTATACTCATTCACTTACTCATTCGTTCACAATTACTTACAATTTACAATCTCATCCAGGTTGCTCTCTCCAGCCTAAAATGAAGAAAAAATCTACACAATCATTGAGGTACGATTACCTGAAATGAGTCTTCTCAAGTTTTGAGTTCATCCCAAGACGAAAGTGAAGACGATGAGCTTAAACATGACGAAAAGAATACTAGGGGAGAACCACTGTATGCAGAATAATTTTTCTGGTATAGTTTGTAGGTATTGATATTTTCTGTTGATTTATTTCCGACTCTTTGGATATTTATATCTATAGATGAAAATAACCTGGTGCATATACCATGTACATAAATATGTACTTATGGGATATTATAAAAAATGAATGGGAAACTAAAAAAAGGGAGTAAGATGAGAAAGCATTAATAAAACTTTTCAAATCGTCATATCATCACCCAAAATCTCCTCGAAAAAACCCAAAGCACTAACAAAAGTGAAAGTACAGAAAAATCAGTGAGAAAATTGGTACAATTTATGTAATTATTATTACTACGGTATCAGAGGCACCAAGACGCCGAAATCGACATGTAATAAAAGGTTTATAAAAATCAAACAAAAATAGCGGTGTTGAACCGCGTTTGAAGTTGAAGAGGTGTCGCTGTCGCCAATCCTCCAGATAAGTGGATAGCAGTGCGGTGGCTGAATTGAATTGTTTGATTTTAGAGTGAACAAAGTGTGCCGACGAATATTATATGGTAATGAATTTCATTTAATTTCATTTTGATTCATTATGGACAAAATATTTTGAACGTGAAACCGCTGAATGGACTGATGGGGCCGGACTCATTAGGGAAATTTGTAGGTAGATAGAAGGTGTAAATTGGAGAGTGGAAGGCGAGACGTGACACATTCTGTTATTAATCCAAAATGTGATTTACAGTGTCAAAAAATGCTCAGTTTCAACTTTGAAGTCGGAAGCAAAAAAAGGTAAAGAGAGCGAGGGAGAGAGAAGAGTTATTTGGTCGAGTGGACAGACAGAGGGACGAGAGTGGCGTGGAGTGAAGTGAATGTGAAAAGGTATGAATATGAGCTGGAGTTCTTCCTGTAGGTAAACAGCGTTTAATATCATACCATGTCGCTGATATCTAATATTATACATAAGCAGGCACATAAAATAGGGAAAAGGTAAATACATAATACATAGAGAATGGAGTAATGTATCAAATGTATACAGAATATTATGTAGTAGATATACGGATGTGTGTTGGGGGTGGGAGGTCAGAAAGGTCGTACTGTCGTTCCTTTTGGAATATCCAGGTGTATCGTATTCAAGTGTATGCTTATATACCTATAATATTTATTCTGTATCAAAAATTGCCTCTGTACTCTGTTCCTGTTCTGCAATCACACTTAAACTTCCAGTGTACACCACTCGGTCGGTTCTCTGTCACGCTGTCTTTCCCGTCGCTCATTTTACACATATATTGTACATACTATGTATATGATGTAGTAGATACTTACATGCTATTCCGTTTACATAGAAAGGCGCCGTTCAACATTTCCTCCTGCGAACATTTACTGTATATTCCAAAGTCCACTCGGTCCTCCTCTCAAATTTTATTTTTATTTTGATACTCATGTACTTTATTATGTATCTATATAAATATTGAAATCAAAAGGAACTCTCCGTTTCGTTATTGTCCATCCAGTTGTCACGTTGCCGTGTCTGGCGCTGAGCAGTTTGTCCAAGTTTTCAATCATGATGAACGATGCGGTTAAACTGCTAACTGCTTTTTCGCTAACTGCCGTCAAATTTGGACACGTCGGATTCTATGTACTATTGTGTCAAGCGGGCTCATTTTGTAATGTCCTATTGTATGTTAGACTAGCTTTAAACATCTATTAATATCCCGATGCTGCGTTAAAGTTAAGTAAAATATATCTACCCATCATATGTACGGGTAAAAAGTTTTAATGGTCCTTAAACGGTATCTATACATGCATACATATACATGTACACATACATTATGGCTTATAATGGATAGAAAGAAAGTGAAAAAGGTTTTTAAAATGACTTTTGACTGTACTGATGTACTGGCCATTTACATTACATTCCGTCTATCTCTCCTTCGTTCATTTTCTCCCTTAGTGACTTTGATTTCTTTATTTCGAATGGTAGAAAGCTTGGGAAAGAAGAAAAAGAAAAAGAATATTATGATGATGATGATGCTGTTGATTGAAAGGACGGTTGGACTGGAGGCAATGAAACGAGCGGAGGAGACTTTTCGGCGGCTACAAAATACACACACAAAGAGTGACCACAACGCAGATGAAATGGAATGACTTGCCTCCCTTTGCTTTATTCATATATCCCAGCATATGGATTGAAACGGAGTGGTTGGCAGAAATGAACAAAAGGAAAGACGTTCAAAAGTAATGGATAGCTCTCTGGATTTCTTGTCTCTAGTTTGTCTCACTGCCTATGTCCATCCTTCGAACGTCCTGCACAGGCTATCATCTTATTTCTCTTTTCTCCTTCTTCATTTGTGTGTGCAGCATTAAACATACATTGTGTATGTACATTGTGCATACAGGTGAACGAAACCTTATCATTATCATATTGTACAATAACAAACAAGGATGCACAAAGTGTTTGCTTTTGAGGAGATTGAGATTGAGATTGGGACGGAGAATCAAGTGTGAGTGCAAATGCAAATGAATACTCACCGTCAGAGCTGAATTTTCTCTCTGTCCTGTATGGTGGTTGGTCATCATGAATCATGAGAATGGAGCAGTATAAACTGTTAACTGTCAATTAATTTGACTGTTTAGATGTGATCAGACATTATGGATTGCAGATTGAAAAAATTCCTTCATTATCCTGTCGATTTGTCTACTTCTACACTTGTGATATTCTATTATGAAATTGAAATGTGGGAAATGGAAATTGTTTGCAAATTTGGGCCTAGAGCATATATTATGTGTATGCGCTGTAAACATAATATGTATAATGTATAATATAGGTTATACAGAGTCAATAAATTCCTAAGCAGATTCCAATTTTACAGTTTTGCACATGGCATATGTACATGTATTTATGCGCAATTGTACAAAATACAAATATCTGTGTAATGTTGATGCGATGTTGGCATCGGTAACCTTGGAACTGGATTTGAGAGAGAGTTGAGGGCAACAATGACAACACATTTAATTTAATAAGTTTCCTACATATAATATGTAAGTACATGGATAAACTGTGCAAGCAAATGTTAGCTTTAACATCTGTCTTTGGATTGTGTGGGGAAAAGTGTGCAAAAGAATGAGCTTGTATGTATGTATAAATGTATGCATATATAGTCACATTTTCTGAATCCGCTTGATATTGACAATTATTCAATTTGCAATTGGGAACTCAAATATTGGTTCTAAATTCTATCTACGATCTACGCTCCTACTCCATCGTTTAAACTTCTAACGTAAGCTTCTGGTACTTACTCTATATAATTTAGATGCAACATATGAGTGATTTGATTTGAGTAAGTTTAACCCCTAGCAACAGATTTACTCGCACAACCTGTGTGTAAAACTTGTAAATTGCAGAGCCTTAAAAATCAATACAGAATGTACATTGTACATAAAAGTTATTTTAGGGTATCGTGAAGAATAGTTCAAACAATCTTCAGATGTCATTTCTTACTTGAATATTCCGGTGTGTAGTAAATGCCATCTTTAAATGTTGGAGTTTTGGCTTACAGAGTTACGGGTTAAAAGAAATGGAGTAAGAAAAATAAAAAGAAAAGGAAGAAGAGAAGAAGAAAATGAAGGAGGCCACACTAAATGACTGGAATTTTGAGGGCTGGGAGTCATGCAGGCAACAAGAGTTGTCATTGGCCCGAGTCATCTCAAAATGTTGTAGGTGTTCAAGTTGAAGGCGCGTCAAACGAATGTCGAACGGCAGTGAGATGAGAAATGTTTGCTCTTAATTTTTTGGCGAGTATGATAGTGATGCTGGTGATGATAGTGATATGGCTTTGTGTACTTACCGTGAACTATGAAACCAGCAGATCACATCTGCACCATGTACAATATGCATAAACAGGATATAAAAGTTTCTCGTCTAGTAGGCAAAAGTTATATGTGTATGCTTGTATATAGCTATTTGAATGTGTATCTCAAATCAGCATATATATATATATATATCTATATACGTAAATACTACACAGATATACCAAGTTTACATATTGTAGATTTGGGATTATAATTTAAAAATAGTAGACAAATTTTGAGTTTGTGTTTGCATATGAAACATCCTCCCTGGTTACTAGTTACTACACAGCAGATCTGTTGGTAATATATTTTTTATGCTTAAACTTATTCGTAATACATGTGACACTTGAGTGTATACATATGTGTAGAGTTGAGTTGAGTTGAGCAATACACATATTTGTATATGTATTGTGAAAGAGAGAAAAAGGCAAATAATAATAATAAGTCTGTGTACACACAGCACACAGGTAAACGTGTGAGTCTGCCTGGATGACGAAAATTTCTTCAATCTGACACCGTGACCGTGAAACCGAATACGCCACGCATTCATCTACTCCATACTCCATGTGTATGTATATGCACAGTGCAGTGTATACACTATACACATATGTATATTTATAATTTATAATATCTCGTCTTCAGTACGTATTTAACAAGAAGCATATATCATCCAACAACCACTTTCAATCCTCTGTGACTATATGTGTATACTAAATACAGATATTGCATGTACGACTATATACATATGTATATGAATTGTAGACAGCAGCCGTAGACTAGTACGTAAAAAGACTTAAATGTGTACGGCACATATGATTCCATGATAAACATTTTCATATATCAAGTTGGAGCAAGGCAAAAGGCAAACCAAAAAAGTTCTCGAGATTTTTTTACGTACTATTATTATTATTGTAAGTGTATTATTTTATAATGCTTTATTTTGGGAGGATTTCAATGAGAATGATGTTTGAAAAATAAAAAGTAGAGAGAAAGATAGAAGTTTTAACTCATCTTACGTATGGACACGTAATGGAATATTGTACATAAAAATAAAGAATCTGGGATAATAGTTGTAATGCAGAAGATACAGGGTGTTCATAAAAGGATTTGCTCTATACCGGAACTCACGGATTTGAAATATCAAGCGCGATTTTAGGGTAAAATTGTAAATGTGTAGCAATCTGATGATTGCTCGTAGAGGGTTCAAGGTTTTTCATAAATTGCAATCTACTCAGGACTTTTGATTCCGCCAAGAGAAAAGTTGTGAAACACAATTTCTAACATCTTTTTGATCACCCGGTCTTCGTTATATACTATTGTAGGGCACAAATACAAGCTTAAAGAAAAATAAAGAGAGGAAGAAAAAACGATGAAAAGGCGAGCACACCTGGTGAGACAAGAAGCTCAGCTCACATCGTTCAATGTTCAATTTTCAATGTTGAGTGGCAATAGCACAACACGTTTCGAGAGAAGATTTCTTGTCCATGTAAATACGTGTAAATAAAATCCGAGACGAGTATCGTCTTGATTTTTTCAACAGAGTAGGATAAAACATAAAACTCGTGTCTTATAAGTTAAGTATCTACCTACTACTTAAATAATGTATAGATACTTATGCAGTGTGTACGCAATGTACACTGTACACGAGTGAAATAAGATGCTTCTGTTTTCTGCTTGCCATTTATCAACTTATGTATATTATTTAGTTTAACAAGCTATAAGAAAAGTTTAGGACAAAACAATGGAAACGTTTCCAAAATTTTCAGTTTTCCTTCTTTTATATCTGAAACAAACTGAAGAAAATCAAAGGGCCAAATTTTTTACTTAATTGCAGTTTTAGTCAACGCTATCGAGGTTGTAGTTAGCTCTTCTTTTAGGCTACTTTGAGTTAAACATTATCATGCTTATGATATGAATTTTATTAGTACTTTTTACTTTGAACTAACCGCATGTGTAATCCTGCAAGCTTTACACATATGCTATCATCAGTTTGATTGCATACATGTGTTGATGTACTGTGTAAATTGCAACCTATAAATTTCATAGCATGAGTTAAAAAGGTGTAATTAAAAGTGGCTGCTTTTTTGCAGAATTTTCTTGGGTCATTAAACATAAAATTTGTGGTTCGGCTTTTAGATTTTTCATGATGATGATGATGGTTGTGATCATGATGATCATTTTTTCCGAATCGTTTCGATGTTGACTTTGATTTTTAAGGGCGCTAAATGATTAATGATGTGGGTGACAAATTTGAAGTTCATAAAATGAGGCGTTCTTTTTTTTCTTGTGGTTATCACATAGTGGTTCTCGGTTCATCGTTTATATTTTCCGACTCTTTTGTGATAAAGTTAAAGTTGGAGTGCGAAATGAGAGGCTCCAATTGTGTGCAGATTCTCCCCTTTTATTTCAAGGAGATGTCCGCGACCAAAGTAATAATCAGTAGATAATAAAATATGTGAGAAAATTATGATCATGTAAACAAGCAGATACTACGAGATGTAATCGTAATCGTATCGCATCGTACAATGAAAAAAGTCCCGTGTCATGATATTATTATTACTACGTATCCACAATATTAGGTATGCTTGCTTATTAAAGAGCGAGAGATAGTCCGTCCGAACTCGTTTAATGTTTGAGGGAGAATATCTTTGTGCGTAGATTAAAATGAGAGATTAGAAAAAAAGGACCGGGGAATATTTTGCTGGGAGCGTTTCCTCGATTATCAATCAATAGTTTGACGTTAATAAGTCCTTTATTGTTATGTCACAGCCACACATCCATTAAGAGGAAGACAGGTATCTTATCTACGTATGTGTGTATGTACTCGGCTCTCGGCTTTCGGCTCAACCACACACATGAGAAAGAAAAAAGACTCTAGGACTATTAATAGTTGCAAAAGAGTCTCGTTTTTTTCTTGCTTGTCTTTAAGTACTGAATAGCGAAACTAATGCTTTCTTCCTCTCATGTAGGTTTTAATGTACACGTATACGATGTACTTATCACCGCCCCCATCTTGAAATGTATATCTTTATTTTTGCTAAGTTTTCCTCTCAACTTTTTTGTCAATCGATGAGCATGTATACAAGATGTTATTATAATATTATGTATGCATGTATGTAGGTATAGAAGGATCGACATTTCTAAGCTTTTCAGAGTAATTAAAGTACAAAATTTCAAGGCTAGTTTTAAAAATTATTATGTACAAATGGGCAATGGATATGGACATCTAATATGCAAAATAATAAGGACTATTTTTTCCCGTACTTTGACTTAATACTTATCAAACCTGAGCCAAATTTTTCAAATGTTAATAGTTGATGATGGATTGGATTGCCTACGCCACTTTGATATGATACATATGATATATTCACATGCATTTCCTCTCGTGTCCATTTCACGAGATTTTCAACTTATTTCGGCGTAGTTTTTGTTTTCCTCACACATGTAACTAACTGCGTGAGTGATTCTATAGACATAAGTATGTAGGAAATAATAATGATATTACGTACAATATTACTCAACAAAAACAACTATGTACCATGATTGTCAACTTTTGTCAGTTTTTTGGTGTTCAAATTAATCTTTTTTTAATAGGAAAATCCAAAGAGAGAGAGAGAGAGAGAGAGAGAGAGAGAGAGAGAGATATGGACTTGGACATGTACCGAGAATCAAGACAAGTGGCTGTGGACGCATTTGGCTTTTGGATGTAAGTTTTTGAAACGTTATCTTGCAACAAAATCTTGATAGCTTCTCAGTTCAGCTTGTATCACTGTCGCTATCACTATCACTATCCTCGCCTATGTAATATTCTCCATTTCTCTCTCTCTCGATCTGTCTGTCTGTAGGCACTCGATCAGTTTTCACACGTGAAAAAAAGGATGAAATTTCCGACCTTGGCTCTAGTCGCATGTACATACCGTATATATTGTACATGTAAGTACACATTGTACAATGTAAGCACGTTCATTTGATTGTTCAGAAATCAGTACGTACGAATTTATGCACACACGAATAAATAAGTTATTCTAATGTATCAACAATGCTTACATCTACAGTACCCAGTACCTCTCGTCCATTATACAATGTGTATAATATAAATCCTACCATATGTAAGTATGTGAAGCTATATGATAATATTATTCTAATTTCCAGACTCGCAAATCAATCTCACATCTCACAAAGTCAAGTTTACACATGTGAGTGTGTGTACACAACAGACGTGAGGATATAGGTATAAGTATAGGAATTTATTCTCATTTTCATCTAATTTTGGTCTTGTTTCACGTCCGCAGATTTAGGTTTGTTTTATGTATGTTGCAAGTATGTATACATTTTTTCGATTAGGGGAAATTTAACTTGTCATTTAAGCATAATGTATTTGCTGATTTTTTGCAAACTTTCCGTTTTCTAGTAATAAGATGCGGATGCTTAAATAATGATGATAGAAATAATGGCTATAATTGTCCTCCAAATTCTAAATTAAAAACTCAATATTTTTCTTGTGTATACTAGAGAAGCAAAGAAAATCTAGGATAGAGAATAGGACTTCCGCCTCCATCAAATATGGGCTAAATATGTATGTATGATCACCGTTGATCGTTGATAGGTAATTAACAAGAATAATTATTTTTATTAGTGTGCAGAAACTGCGGATTATCTCTTGAGTCTCGAGTCGAATGTCTTGTCATCATCACTGTAATAATACCTGACGGACATTTTCCTTTATTATATCATGATATTCATGATATAATAACATCAACTTGCCCACTGGCTTTTGGTTGTGTTTTCTCATGTATCATACACAGTTTATGTAGTATGTATGTATAATGTCTAGAATGGTCGAATATCGTATTTGATAAGATTTACTTACTTCACCCTTACTTGTAGTTGATATCTGCATGATAGTTGATACACTGGAATAACAATCTGTGCCAAAGTTGTTATACCCCTGTATATGTATATAAACCGTTCAACAGGATATGATATAAAAGCAAGATTTTTTAAGGAAAAAACACACATGTTTAACATGTATCCAATTTTTATGTTAAACAATATGTAATACTATTGTAATGCGCTGCATTTCTATTGCACAAAAATCCAGCTGACTGAGCTGAACAGCATATCACTAGTGCTGATTCAGTACATATCATTACATGGCATTAAGTACTTTTAGGCTGTATGGAGTCCTATCCTCTCATCTCTTGAAAACTTATTATGAAAAATTATTTACCTAATGTTGATGTTTGTCAATTTCTGCTACAAAAATAGAGGCTGGATAACTTTTATTTGTACATTTTACTTCTCAATAGTCTTTTTCTCATTTAGTAAAAAAAATTAAATATTAATGATTGATTTTGGGTTTTAAATCCAATGTTTTGGATTTAATTAAACTCAATCATTGATTCCAAGTCTAAGACCCAAAGGCAGGCCACTTGTACAAGCTTGAAAACGCCTAAACATAACAATTTTTCCACAGTATCGAGGACCACGACCCTTTTAATTTGAGCAAATAACAGTTTTCCACCCCTTCCATCGAATCCAAGTATAATATTATTCTAATACATAAAGTTGGTGGAAGTGTTGTTTGATTTTTCTATTAGCAGCGGTGTACCATATGTGCTGTACTATCCGTGTACACATTTTGTAGATAGATGGATTGCGACACACAAACGTGCACACACGCACACATATACAAGTGATGTCAGCAGAAATTGAATGACATGCTTGGGCTTGGAACAAAGTCAATGAAGCAAAAACTCTAACAAACCTGTGCCATCCAATATATTTATATCCAGTCCATACCACCACTGAACCATATAACATACCATTGCATGTTGTACAGTAAAAAAGTACTATTTACTGAGTAAAATATAGACAATTTTAGCAGGTGAAAAACTCCATTAAATGTAAAAAAATTATCAGTGAATTAATTCAACGTACAGCCAGCACTGTTGTTTGCTTTTCTGACCTCCTGGGACTTGCGCTTGTACACATTGCACATTGCGTCTAATAATATCTACGTATAAGTGTAAATGTACAGAGACGATGATGAAATGATAATAATGTGGTGAAACTTAATTTGCACATGTGATATTTTCATTTTACATGCATAATGTGAATGCTGTGACTGTCGCATTACGAGGAAATAAAATGGAGAAAGTCGGCGCGTTGAAAAACGCTTTCTTTTGCATAATTTGGTTATAGTTTGTATTTTTTTGTTTTTTACTTTGAAATTGAAATGGTTTACTCATCATTTTTATAAATTCATTTGTTTATATATGTATATATAACATATTATATATACGACAAAATGTATAATGTACGTAGATTATAGATCGGAAGAG
>JAQIVE010004003.1:0-15414 GCA_034698285.1 Sminthurinus bimaculatus | reverse complement strand
GCCAGTCCATGCTCCAACTCTATTGTCTTATCGTAAAAGTTGAGTAAAGTAAAACGACATAAAGTATCGCCAATAGCCAAAGGTAAAGACTGAAGACTTTACACACATTGCAATGCAAAGAAAAGTATTTTGCTCAACCGTTCTAATTCCACTGCTCATGCACAAACGAAGGGAAAAGAAGATCACTGCGGTGTCAAATATCTCATGTCTTCATTTTCGCCAGCTATTAACTAGACACAGTTTGAATTTTCCCATTGACAATTGACACTGACATTGACTTTTTAAACCCTTTCCATTGTTGAATACACCCATAGACAAAACCTAATATGATGATTGTTGACGTAGCCAACTTTTGTCCATTTTACACATACAGAGTCAATTGTGGCGAGCACACATCACCCTCATCTTTATCTTTATCTTGCGAAGAAAAGTTGAAGTACATACAAATATTTTACATTTTACGTAAGATTAACTGGCATTTTGTCTATCCTTTTCCTATACATTCAATACATTGCAGAATAACTATGTCGTTTTTTCATTCAAGTCTCATACACAATACACATACAGTCATATCACGTAATATTGAATCGACTGTATGGAGTATTATGTACAATATACACTATACACTTAACACACAAAAATACTCGGTGCCCCTTCTTGTACCTACGACTTGACTGTGTATTTATTCGAATATATTGTGTTTGAATGTGTGTGTTAAATAGACGAGTCGCATATTATATTATATATATATATGAAAGGTCAATAAAACAAGACGAGATGTTTGGGCAGATTCTCGCCAAAGATCATTCTGTGTATTGGCTTTAACATGTTTCTTCTTCTCCTACGAAAACCGTTAAGACTGGTTTTCGGCTGGCTATTCCCCATGTACAACATATTACAACAACAACTTCTACTACTACTACTACTACACCACTACCTAGATATTACGTAGATCTATCTGTATTGAATTGTGTATATTGTGGATATTACGCTGTGTATTGTATTTTGTTGTAAAAGTACAATATCTAGTCACTCCTGACCAAAAGCACAAAAAAGATGCAATTTCTCCGACTCATCAAGTCAACCAAACCAAACCAATGTACCTACATAACTATATGTATGTATGTATTATGCATACATATACATATCTACTACACTCACATTCCCTCGAAAACCCACTGACTTACATAACATGCCATCCTCTGTCAAGATGATCAGGTCATATTCTGATTACTCAACAAACTTTTTTTCCTGGTTTCACACTCGGACTCAATATGTTGAATTCATTCCCTTTTTTTCTACTTTGGTATTTTTCCTATATAGTCCACCATTTATGCTCAATTTACAATCTACACATTGCACACACAAAACTAAATATTAACGACTGAAAAATGGAGGTTGAGGAAACGTTTTATTTTTCCGGCATTTAAATCTTGTCCTAGAATCCTGTAATATTATGATTGTCTTTCATTTTATTAGCTCGACCACACTCTCGATCTAATATGTATGTATGTATCTATGTAGTTCTATTAAATTCATAATGGTTCTAATAAATCGGTATTATATTACGAATTGAGATTTATGACCAATTTCTCTCTTTGTCTTTTTTATAAGTAACATGGATAAGTAAAATGGCATCGACTTTCATTAAATCTAATGAATATCATTTTGAGGAATATTTTCTGTTTTTTCGTGACAGGCTGGATAAAAAATTCAAAAAAATATTTGACGACAATTAAAAAAATTATTGGCCTGCGTAGAAAATTTCTCCAATAAAGTACAAACGTGAAAAATGAAAGTAGTTAAAGCATGACAACTGTTGTGTAAGCTTTTCTGTAAGCTTTTCTTTTAAATGTTATAAGTATGATTTAATTACGTATAACGTAACAAACATTAGAAAATACTGCAGATAATTAAAATAAAAGATGTAAAAAGCAAATGTTTGTTTACCTTTTGCCTGTGCACAAAACCAAGATTGTGCATCTTCTTCATTTCATTATACAGTGTGTGAAATTAGATTCTCTTTTGTATTACAAGTTCACTTTATTTTGTATTATCACATTAGGCCATGATATTTATAATGAATGGCTCCGCTCCAACGAACTACTATGTACTACACACTTGAGCTCCTTTCTCTCCTTCTTCTACTTCTTCCTTTCTTTCTTTCTTTATGGGTTTCACACGTATGACACTTTGAGTAGGCAGTAAATCTCCTCCTTTTATCCTTTTGTACTTAACTTATAAACCTTGCTTCTTCTTCTTCTGTGTATGAATATAATCCTTGTGTAATCTTCTTGTTATCAATTCACTTTTCTTGGAAGCACTTTCTTTCACCGGATATTCAATTTTTTCTTCCAATTAAAAAAGCAATCAATAGTGGAAAAATTATAAATAATAAAAATCCACTAATAATGCCAGCACTTGCACTAGTTGTATATATTTATGTGCACAAGGTAGCTTTCTTTTTTACAGTAATAAAAACTCCACAGATTTTTTAATTCTCTCCTCTCTTATGTACTTATGTATGTATACAACTGTGTATTGTATTATATTGTGTGTCAACAGCAGGGACAGTGGTTTTATTTATTTTCCGGGTATTTGGTTTCAGTCACGTACACACACCAATTTACTATGTATGTATGTATAATGTATACAACACAAATTGAACACACACCCACTGTATTATTGTAATGTATGGATGAAAGTCACAGTTTGAGAGACCGACGGTGTGGAGACATTGAGAGAAGAGAGAGAGGAGTGAAGAACTACAAAACTAGAAAAAGAGCAAGAAAAAGAGGACTGAAGGTATGAGCCGGTCCGAGTGTCAGTCTCGAAATGAATGAGGAAGTCCAAGAGGACGGTTGAGTCAAGTCGAGTGATCAGGTAGTCAGGCAGTAGGTGAAGGTAGAATCTTCTTTTTCTTCTTCTTCTTCTTGTCTTGGAGGGAGGCGAGCAGCAGAGAAGCTGAAGAACATCTTTTAGATCCGAGTAAATACATATGATATGCATCATGCATCTCTCATAACTAACTAGATATATCAGTATAGCCACACATCTTTCTTTCTATGTATAATATTCTTTGATACTAGACCAAGGGAGACAGAAAGAGAGAACTACATGAAAGACCAATAGACATTCACTCATCTCGTTTCAACGTACAAATAATATAATATAATATGCTGACACAATAGTTACATGCAACATTATTATTTTATACATTATATTATATTTTATATCTGGCTTTCTATCTCACCAATTGATACCGTGCATATTGTGCATATGATATAGATAGAGAGCCCAGGTTTACATTTTTTACACAGCTTTAATTCACACATTATACATATCATTCTACCGCAGAATCTTCTTCATCTTCTTCTTGGTACAATATTATTATGTGAATTTGAATGCCAGTGTGAGCCGAAGGAGGAGGAGGAGGATGGCAATTCATACCAGCCTTCGAGCCATTCATATTGGCAACAAACAACAACTTACATATCTGTATATATTACAGGATACCCATATTACTTTGCTAACAAACAAATGACGAGGATATACAAGAATGAGAATGAGACTGATGGTGGTGATGATGATGATGATGATCATGAAGATGACTGGTTTCACAGGTAAGGTCCGTAAGTTCACGTACAAAAATACATAAAAGAGAATATTGGCAACTTCTACTCCTAATATGTGTAATAAATATATCGTTGATCGTATACAATTGAATTTTTCATCATCATACCTCTATGGACTATTAAGTATCGTATTAATGTACAGGATCTGTATCACAGACGGTTTTGCTTTTTCTTCTTTTGCAAGGGTAAAAAACATACGAAAAAATGCTCTTCCTTTTATGGTAGTGTCATATGGCACTTGTTCGTCGGTCTGTCGTGTGGTAGTTTTTTATTTTTAATTGTGTCACCAGTACCATCCCATGTGAGATAACTGGGCTTACTTTTTTAATTATTTATAAACAAAATGCTGAATTGTCTTTTTAAACTCAGCTTTTTAGATACATCAAACTTTTAACGATCCTTTTTCCATGAGTGCTTGAGTAGCTTAAATTAAACGCCTGTCAATTTTGTATAACATTATCATATGGAAAGCATTATAGAAAAACATTAAGTTACTATGGAAATGCCATATGTCAATACATTACCGAAAATCGTTTTTCTATAATGCTTTCCATATATTTTTGATATTATATTTTGTATTACAAGTGTAACTTAGTTTTCTTGCATTGATCTGAACATTAGTTTATGTTGGTGTGTGCTTATAAAGTATTTTTCCTCACCTGTTCACTGTTCATTCAAACTCCAAACATGTGTTCGACATGTGTGTGTGTACAGTAAAATGTAAAGGAGGGCTTGGATTTGGATATAAAGCCAAAGACTTTGTTTTTGTACAATAATAATGTTGTATTTTGTTGTATATCCATCAGTTTGTTTGTATCTGCATGAGTGTGATGGACAATAAACAATAATCATAATACATAATAAAGTAATGAGCATTGTACCTTATTATTGACGATTGGATTGGATTGACCGGTCTCAGTCTCAGCCTAAGCCCATACACCATACATACAAAAGCAGGCACGGCACAGGACGCTGGCGAGAGAGTGAAAATGATTGGTGAATCCATATCCATATATTTTATATTGAAACTTAAGTGCTCACGTTTTTCCTCAATGAGTTTATTCATTTTCTTCTGTTTTTTCTTTTTCTCTCGCTGAATGTATACGTACACATACGCATGCAAACTTACACACTCCTCGTACATTTGTATTAACGTCGGGGAGTCTTCAACAAAACAATCAACAGCAATATTCATAAGTCAAAATCCTCAGCTTTGATGATCATCACAATCATAATTATGATGAAAA
Source organism: Sminthurinus bimaculatus (assembly GCA_034698285.1). Lineage (NCBI taxonomy): Eukaryota > Metazoa > Arthropoda > Collembola > Symphypleona > Katiannidae > Sminthurinus > Sminthurinus bimaculatus. Next base: position 10,532 of record JAQIVE010004003.1, on the reverse strand, counting down.
GATCGATGTAACTATACATATGTACTTACATACATAAAGTTAGTTGCGCTCGTGGACAGCTCGAATTCTCAAAACTCAAAATTTATATCATTATATTGAATTTTCAATGCATACACATGATGACTTGTCAAAATCAAAATTACATCTCCCATGTGTGTGTGTATGCATCCATCATTACTTATGCATTGACACATTGACCCTGTAATTCCCATTTTATGCATGACAATTCGACAGGACTTTACAAATGTTTGGGTGAAGTTTGAAGTTTACCAATTGATTTGTTAATGATAACACAGTGCACACTTTCTTCGGTACGTTTTCTCTTTTGTTCCCATATTTTGCGCATTTACTTCAAAAAGGCGGTTCTTAATCAGTCAACAAAGCTGAATTAATTCAAAATCACGAGGACTTCTTTTTTTACAAAATAATGAAATGATTTTTTGCATTCATTATTTTTTCCACGAAATGTGTGTAGCGACAACAAGATTTTCCCCATTCCCCATGTTTTCTTTTCTAGTGCAAAATTTTTGCACTGTTGAGTCGCAGCCATGAAAACTAGCAAATATAGCTGAGCTTTGCATTAATTCTGCATTATAAATAAATTGCGTACATACATAAGTATGCAGTGTGCACAAGTAGCATAAAAATGCAAAATAAATAATTAGCCTAAATCAATTGGGAATACGGATTCGCAAAATACATACACAGGCAGAAGTAATAACTAATAATTATCATTACTTCAAGTATAATGCATACATATTACACATTATACTTATTACAGGAGGTTTGTTCATGGGCCTCACGGAGTGAGCCTAACATTTTTTATCTATAAATTGAAAATTGTTAGTTTATAGATAGATAGATATAGATAGATGTTTGCTATACAATACGACACAACATAAATATGCATGCTTATAATTGCTGGTGTAACCCTCATAAACAGTCTTTGCTTACCAACTTCTTCTTTCCCCAAACTTACATGTACTTTATACATACCTTTTACATGGAGAGATAAACCAGCAACCTAAAAAGCAAAGTACGTGATGTGACGTGTGTAATAATTTTGGGATTTTTAGGCTTGGTCATTGTGCACCCTTTACCTTTGGTCTTCGTCAAAGATACATGGTTATAGTCTTTGCTGAGAAAAGGCGCTCTTTTCGTAAAAATTATTAAGGATTCTACTGTGTAATTTCTCCCATTGTACTCAGTACTCACACTATGAAGACGGATGTTCTATCTCTTTTTTTCGTTTTGTACATATATTCTTCTTAATTCGTAATAACGATAAATTGCTCAATTTTATTCCCCAGTGTCATTTTGACTCTCTCTCTCTCTCTCTCTCTCTCTCTTCAACACTGTTTGCATGTATCTTGTCTTGTATGTGCAACACGGTTGATTAAAACGATGCATATTGTGCCTTGACTACTAACAACAACAGCAACAACCAACAACGACAAGACAAGGAAACAAAAGAAACCCGTATAGTTGTCCAAGTAGATTCATGTCTATGGTCTATGCTGTGTATTGAGTATGGCTCATATGCGTGGAATTTAGTTATTGGGAAAATATCTGTAATCTTTGCAATGTAATCTCATATCATATGTTTTGTGAAGTGAAGACGACTCGTGGAATTCCGACACAGGCAAAGTTTCAGCTTCAGTGGCAAAAATGTTATAATTGCTATGCTTGTTTGCTGGTGGTAGGTGAGAAGGCAGCAGTGTGCAGTAACAGTAATAGTAGTAGTTTTTCTCAATTTATATTCACCACGCTTACTTCAACTTCTTCTTCTTCTTTCCCTGTAAACGAATATTATTGATACAGTATGCCTTTGAGAATATAGAATAAAACAGTTGGTTGTATACACGGATTGAAATTGGACTTGGAAAACTAGACGAAGGATTTTTCACCTGTTCATCAGCGTATGAGACAGGACAAAGCCAAACTAACAGGAAACTTGTATAGTCGTAACCTAACGTTAAATTCGTTGCAGAGAGGGAGAGAGAGAGAGAACGTAACCTAATGGTAATACAAATGAGGAGTAAGTGACTAACTAGTAATGAAAAGAAGCCTCATATGTGACAGTGACAGTATACATACACCCAGAACACAGACAAATGCAAATTATTAACGACTTAAATGGATTTTTTGTACTTTGTCTATATTTTATCCGGTAAAAACAGTCCAAAAAGTCAAACGTCAAACCACAGTTTCTTTGTATATTGTACAATACTTACTTATTCCCAATAACAACAATATAGTGACAATAATTATTGAAATGATAAATGATGTCCACAGTGACAATTGACAATGCTTTGGAATTTATTGACATAAGACGGCGATTGCTCAAACCAAACCATTAAAGGGTGACCACTTGTAATTTTGCAGGAGCTTCATAATTTTTTCTCAAATCGGCAGCTCCTAAAATTCATCGAACGTTTTCCAATTATAATCATGGTTATGACTATGAGTGTCTTGTCGGCTTTCTCCCATTTTCTCTAATTTAATGGAAGGATTCTAGTGGGGTTTTAACGGGTTTCTTTCATTTGTTTTTGAAACAATGTGCTGATACTTAATACATAAATAATTAAATGAGCTTTGATTTTTTGAGTCCAGCCAGACGGTCTAATCACAACAAGTGCTAATTAGTGAAATGGAAATTATGAGGATGTACCTTATTTATTATGCGAGTACATACATACTTATGCTTAACTTTTACCTTACGCACATTCTCATCTATGGATGTAATTGTATAAGACCTGCGTCAGATGTTATCGTATGTAAGGAGATTGATCGACCCACCTGTACCACGGCAATAAACATAAACTGATGTGTTCAAGCTGTCAATCTTCAACGTCGAACAACACTGATTTAATTTATTTGTAATTACAAATTACAATTCGAAATTTAACCTCCAAACTTGCAAGAGGTACATAGAGGAGGAAGAATAAGGAAGCAGACTACATACATACGCATATGTACATACATAAATGGATGACTGACTATTGACTATGTTATGATGAAAAGTCAAGTCGCTGGTGAATTTTAATTTGTTAATATACTGATGATACAAATTAAAATAGGATGAGAGGAGTTCGAAGTCCGAATACTCAATTGATCTTTTGGATTGATTTCAATGACTTCACAACTCAAATTTTTATGTGGTCAATCATCATACATATACATGGAGAGTCAAGTCAAAATTCAAATTCAAGTCCAAGCCAAACAAAACGATGAGCCATGTGTAATTTTCACACGAATTTGCTCCTTTTTTGCTACTGGCCATACTATACACGTATAATATGTACAAAGTTTTCATCTTGAGGGCCTCACGCAATTCTTCTCCTGATCTCCATAATGACTGATACATTGAGACCGGGACGAACTTGTTCTCTGCTGTTGACTAGTAGATAGTACCTTTGAAACTGCTGATAATAAGTGTACAGTGTACAATCAATCCAATCGACAACATGCAATTACTAGTGCATACATATGATTTCCTCGGATTTTAGTGTTTAATATGTACGACGTGGGCCCCACGTCCAATATCAAAACATCAAACTACATATGGTAGGATTGAGCTCATTGAAACTTAGCCTTTAGGTTTATGCATACTACACAATTTTTGCAGAACAAGATAATAGTCAACATTTTAAATTTTTTAATAAGCTTTAACGTAGATTTCCTCTATTTACCACTGGTAAATACAATACATTTTCGCCAGGTATATACATATGATATAGACGAGACAAATATTGGAAATTGGAATCGAGGTGAGAATGAGGAATGTCACACCTTTATAGATGCTCCTCATGTCCGAACAATATACTTGAAGTACATGTATATTTTGTATTATCCTCAGTCTACCGCCGGACCTTGTGTGAAGCCAGGTTTAAGTTTAAAATGATTGAATGTGAACTGTGCATAATAAATTCTATAATCTATGTATATATATACATAATATATCTTTAGCTGTGTGTGAAGTCTTTGTATACTTAATATTTCGTACAAGTATTTTAGTACAGGTACGGCTATTTTTCAAGTGTAATAAATTTATACTGATCTCATCCCTCACATTTTACTCTCCACTCTAAATATTACTGATACTCGGAATTCAAGTCAAAGTCAGCCCCTTTCTTTTCAATCCAGTTTACCTCAATTGTAAATAGATAAGGGAAAAGAGAAGCCGACTCTTTGAGACTTAAGCTGTACGTTATACATGTATGTATATGTGCATGGTGTATGCAGTACTTACTTGCGAGTTAGAGAATGTTTAGTATAATATGGTTTGGTATTCAATCTGTAGATAAGTTGGATGTTATAAATTATAGCTAAAGAGGAGTTGATCGAATTAATATAAAATTCTCAGCACGCGCAAAAAATAGTCACAAATCTCGAGAGCTAACCAGCCTCAACAACCCCCTTTTCACTGTATCTGTAATCTGTACAATACAACAGAGCACACAGTCAATATAGTCTATACAGTTTTGGCTTATTAAATTAGCAGCGTGAAGTCAACTGTAACAAAAATACAGTTTAGAGTTTACTCATAATTTATAGTTTGCTCGTACTGTGTCAAGACAAGACATGATGGACTTAATTGTAATTGTTTTAAAAGTCTTCTTGCTGTGGGGAGTCGGGCCAAGCTGCAGAGTAGAAAACAAAACGTTTTTCAGCAATATCAACCATATCGTTGGGCTGACGCGTAAAACAAACTCAAACTTTCTTTTGAGGTTCTTGGCAAAGAAAGCAACCTTTTAAAATTAAGTATGGGTAAATTAATGAGATATCGACGTTCTTTCACTGTTGAAATATGTGTACAGTAAATTATGAGGGTTGTACATATGTGTAGTTTTCAGTTTTTTAATTTTCCTGAAGAGTATTTTGGACCAATCAAAGATAGATAAATAAAATATAGTTAAAGATTCCTATCAGTTGCTCTATTTTCACGGTTCGTCAAGTTGCAATATTTTCCTCACATGCACAATTTCTTGCTTTCCTCTGGGCAATTACTTGAAAAATCAAGGATCGAACGATATGATACTGTGTATGAAATTTTGCATGCCCAGCTTCCTGCAAAGTTGATACGAGAGTGCAAACACATGTCGCCAGTAGACATTTTGTTGCACTTAAAACTGGGTTAAAAATTGTAGGTTGGAATTTTCCCTGTAAATGCTCAGGAACAAGCGGAATAAAAATTCAAAAAAATCATCGCTCACTTTTCATTTCTACAGGAAAAGCATGTTCAAAATTACTGCAAAAAAATAAAAAAAGCTCGATTTCCATTTGAGTTTTGCGTCAAATTAATTCTAATTTTACGTTTGCTAAGCAAAAATTACCTGAATAATTGTCTAACCAGTGCGCCAAGTAAAAAAATTGAATTCAAACACTTTCTTTTTCTTCAGAACTACAAATACTATATGCGTGTATTTTATTCTTGGACCGTCTTGTATCTATTTATGTACGATAAAAGCAGGTGCAACAGTGCGTTAATCTTCCCCATTATTTATACTCGCAATTATAAATTATTGTCAAAAAAACTGAACACTGCCCATCTTCCTACATATACATAACTTTTAAACATACACATGAGTGTATCTCTGATAATAAATTCACTATACACTGGTATTTACTTTTATTTTCTCTCCAACTCGTCCGTTGAGGTTTTCCTCTCCCTTTCTCTCGCTGTTCACTGACCATAATTAGGCACGAGACACACGGCGATATTGTGTGTAAAAAAAGAAGCAAATTGTAAATTGTGTGTGGACATAAAGTTTACACGTCCAATACAATATTGAATTAAATACGTAAGTATGGCGCACACTATATAGTACAGAGAGGAAAAACTATTACGAGGAAAGTTATTGTTACAATAGTAGCATGTAGCATGTACAGATAGAGAGAGAGATGCTCAAGATAAAGGGAGAATCTATGTATGTAATGCAAGCAAAAACGTACAAGATGAGACAGCATGAAAGTTATTAGGACAAATAATGATTTGCATGAAATGACGATTACGACGACAAAAGAAAGGAAGTTGAAGCAAAAAAAGTGGTGGTAAAAGGAAGAATGCACACAAACATATAATATACATACATAAATACAGCACAAGACAGAGACCAACTTGTAACAAAAACTAAATTACACACACTTGCATACACACATTAACTGCTGGTTTTAAACTTGAGTACTTTGGTTCTCTCTCTCTCTCTCTTATATTTACATTTTCTTTCACTCTTTCTTCTGTTTCCACCTGTAGTGTTCTGTTTATCGTCAGTAACAATGATACAGAACAAGTCATTTATATTATGCCTTTTCACTTATACTGTCTATTATTGAGTGTACAATGTATAAAAAGAAAGATAAAAGAAATATAAAGATTCAACATTATGTTGTTTGTGCCTCAAGTTCAATGCTAGATACATACATACGCACATAACTATAGCTATAATGTCACTTTTTATTTCTGTGCTCTGTTGTACGATGCACGATGCAACTTTTCCGATACCAATATCAATCAATCGACGCATACCCATTAAATGTATGTTTGTAAAAGTCATCAATGCTCTTCATTATTTTTTTGTGCTTTTGGAAATCTGCAGAATGAGAATGAGAATGGGAAAACAACATAATCAAGAAAAAGCCATGTATAATTTGTATTATGCATATATACATAATACACAATATTTACAATCTTTGACAAAAGGATTAAGAGTTTGTACAACATGTGCTTGAGTCGTGAATTGTTTGAGCATGAATTGACGTGTGAGATATGCATATGCATTTATGGATAGTGGATAATATACATCTAGGCTTATCCATTCAATGATCAAGTTGACAGGCTGATTTTGATTCAGATACAGATTCAGTTCTGAAACTGACACTGACTCTATCTTGACAACGATAGCCGCGGCAACATTTGCAATCTCTATTGATAACTTGAAGAAAACAAACAAGCATGTGGAAAGCAAAATATATGCATGCATACAAAAACAAACATGTGTTGTGACACTGTTATGAGTCTAATTAAAATGCAATTCAAAGCACTCTGACGGAATGTTGAAAGCAATGAAAACTTTCACTGTGTTAGAACAAAATTAAAAGTCTATTATCCATACGACATTGACTATTGAATGCAACAAATAAATAAATATTCAACATTGAATATAAATTATAAATAGGTATTCTTATACATACATAAGACATGCGTTCTTTTTGAATAAGAAGCCGACACTTTTCATCATTCTATGCACACCTTTAAGACTTTCAATGAGCTCGTCTCGCATTTAATTCTGGTCTGCCATTGTACATATACAACTAATATAAAGCACGCGTATACTTCTTCCGCTGTTATTAAAAATAGCATGACTGCATTTCAATCACTTTCCACCGTGCACATATGCACTTTTATTACACTTGATACAATTTTAATTTGCCTAGTTGTTCTGGTTACCTTATGCATATAAGTATGTATGAGTAAAGCTGATTGTGAAAGAGAATGAAGCTTAAACCAACTCAAGATGAAGCTTTTCGGCGCATCCTTTTCGCTCTCGATCTAACAATTTTTGTTTTTCTTTTTAATAATACCGGTATAATTCGCTGGTGGGGATTTTCACCATAGGAGTCGATCAAATAAGTATCGGCCCTGTGTGTATACAAAATTACTACATGTCTCTCCTCCTTGTTGTATGTACATATTTCGTAGGCAGTAATGAGTCTCAGGAAAAGTAATACATTATAAATTATGAATTATAAGCCTGAGTTCATTCAAGCTTGACTTGATCTACATTTTTACTGTTTTTCTGTTTGTGGAAGCACGTGCAGCGTGCAGGTTGAAGTAAGCACAAACATACACATTACACATACATATGTATAATATGCTGCATGCTTTTCTCTTCAACCTGTGCGAATGTCAAGTCCAAGTCAGACTCTCGCTTTGTATCACATTCACAGGATTTCAGATCTCTTCTGATAACTAAACACACGCCACGCTCCTTCATCTATGAATTTGAAATTTGAATGAAAGGCGACTCATGCGGTTCATGGTTCATGGTGTGTCTTATCTTGTGCATAATTATAACTTTTCACATTTTTGATTTTGACAATTTCCTTGCCTCTGCCTGTAGATAAATATTGTGTTTAATCCACATTTTTGGGGTAACAAGAGGAAAATTGAATTTTCTTTGCTATACTGTATGTACTCCTGAATCCTGATCATCATCAAATATTAAATACGCAGTTAGAAATTAGAATAGGACGCGCATATATGCAAATTATGTGTGCAAGATTGCTGAATAGGATATGCGTATGTGAGTGAATACTAATATTCATTTTGTTATTAAATGCCTCACTTTCACACCACCGAAGCAATACAATACGAAAGTACATACATAATAAACATAAAAGCCTTTATTACACATTTACAAGATGTGTACAGACAGTCGCTCAAACTCACCACGTTTTCCGAATACAAAAAGGGGAGATGATGATGAGCCGCGTATAAATGTTGTGTGTACGTGAATTTCAGTGGAGAGGAGGGAGTTTCCTCAAAACTCAAAACAACAGTGTAGTGAGCATCATGGAATCTTTTCCCGATAAATGAGGTTTTAAGTAGGAAAGCATAAAGAGGAGGATTTAGGATGCAGTTAATGTGCAAACAGTAGTGCTTATCGTGTGATATTATGTTCACTTGCACGAGTCACTTACCATATCACATCATATCATGTTGTATGGTGAATGTTGTATGTATCTACTTATGTACAGAAGCAGGCCGACACGTACGAATGGAACAAGACTCATCGATTAGACCAAAAGGAGAACAACAAAAGTGTCAAGAGCACAATCAAGACTGATTGCAAACGTGAGATGATCGCCTCTCGAAATTCAAAAGTGAACGTTTTTTCAATCAATTTTCGCCTCTCTGTACGCGCTTAATATCACACACATGTATTATGTATATGTGCCTTACCAGTAGTTATCTACATAGTTGATTTTCATTGTCAGTAAGTATTGAATATAGAAAATGCACGTACGCAATGCACTTGGCAATTTTGTTTATGAGGAATAAAAGTGTTTGGCTCATCTCTGCGTACACATTACACATGATACACATTAATTACACCTTATCGATACATATAAAATTGGGTTCATCAGGAAAAGTTGCTGTCTCCGGCGTCTTTCAATTATTCCAAAGTATTGTACGGACACATAATGTGCATACACTGCATACTTACCATTTATGTACATTATGTATGTTATCCGCTCATGGTGTCAATTATTTCCTAGTTTCCATTATTGTACTACCAACAATGGATGAATTTCTCCTGCTCTTTCATCTTTCATGAAAATTATCTTTCATAAACGCCCATACACATACACATTTGTACGTACTTTTACTTTATGAGGCTCATCCTGGATCTCATATTCAGCCTTAATTGTAAAATTTTTGAGCTCCACACTTTTCATTTCAAGTTTCGTTTTTGTTCTGTATAAGCTATAATATCAGTATTATGGATTATCGTTATTGCTGCTGATATGATATTAATGTCCAAAACAATGTATGTAAGTGCAATACACAATAAGTGTATGTGTCAGCTATCTATGTGAACGAAGAAATTTTAGTGAGCCAAAAAACGCACTAAAATAAAAATCGAAGGGTGTTTTCAAGTTTAGACCTGTTGTAAATTGAGGATAAAATCTTAAACCACGTTCATTGAAAAAATCTCCCTTGCTAATCCTTCTCCCCTCTGTTTCTCTAGACTCTCTACCTCACGATCTTGGGCAGTAAGTCACTCACAATCTTGGATGCCTACTGATGCTACTGAGCTTATGTATGGTGTATGCAAAGTTCTGGTGTGCCTATTATTATTTTGTATTATGCATCGAAGGAACTTAGAAGGAAGATGATTCCACACTAACATTGAACACAATAATCTTGATAATAATAAACTACTGCAATACTATACATGCACAACAATGCCTGTTAGAAAAAACTTCCAAAATTTGAGGATGAGCTGGACTTAATCTAGACCGCACGACTATGATATAAAGTATGAAGCGTAAAACAAACTGCCATTTATGGTTGAAAAACAGGGTAGAAAAATTATTTTAGCATGGAGTTTTTATGGCGTTTACACACTGTAGTAAAAGTATGATGATTGGTAATTGGTTAAGACACACACTCCAAAAGTAACCAAAAGTAAGTTGTCTGCAAGTTTCTTTCTATGTTTTTTGATGCATCATTGAGCTTCTAAATGTATCAAGCACATTAACGAAAAAGATTTAGATCAAGTTTCTGAATTTTTTCTCACCATTTCACAAATTTTTCCATTTACTAATAAAGCATAAATTACAGAAGGGCTATGCACAATATTCGGAACGACACAAAGTGACCTGCCTTGGCTAGGTCTTGTAGAGTACGAACATGAAAAGGTATTGGTATGAAAGACCAAAAGATTTTCTATAAACAATTTGGGGTTTATCTCTCTATCTCTTCTTACCTCTTAAATATGCATCGTTAAAAAAGAGGTCTCAAA